>QWTY01001952.1:0-18426 GCA_008033365.1 Pseudorectes ferrugineus | reverse complement strand
TTCTGAGAGAGGGGTATCACAACAGAACCCCGAGCCACAGGTGCATTAGGACTCACTGAGAGTGGGTGTGAAAGTTTGACCTCTTGAAACATTTTGGGTGCATGTGTGGGGGAAGGGGCAGGTCAGGCCTTGCCCTGGTGAGGCGATGCCCTGCCCTGCACACCCCACCCCGCTGGGCCTCTGTCCCAGCCCTGCAGTGGCCACCAATCCCTGGCACACCAAAGGCAATGCTCCACACCTGCCCCTGGAGCCCCAAACCAGCTCCTGAGTGGCCAAATGACCAGAAGTCCCACCCAGGGGAAGGGCCCAGGAAGGCCAAAGGGTACTTACAGTGAGACACAAGGCAAGCACATGTCTTGGCCCTGCTTCCTCTTGGAATTTCTATCAACTGAACACCACTGGAAACAAGAGTGAAAGTTATGTAAGTTATGTTTGTTCTTTTCTTTCTTTCTTATTCTAATTCCTTCTTGGAATTTTTGAGTAAATTAAAATTGAATGGGCTTGGAGTTTGCTAAGTTGAATGGGCTTTGAGAAGTGTTTTATGTTCATCGAATGCTGCTCTAAACCTTTTGTTGAAGTTCTCTGATTTTCTGAGGTTGCCAGTAAAGTTTTTGTTGTTTTGACCTCTTGAAAATATCTTGTCCGTATTTCTCCTGTGCATCTAACTCAGAGTACATGAACAACTGTTAGCCTTTTCAAAAGTCTAGTTGAGAGAGTTTTTTGTGGCCTTACAGGAACACAGTCTGATTTTTTGTCAAACAGAATGATGCACAGTGAAAGCTGACCTTCAGGCATGGCTGACCTGCAGGAGGCTGTTTCGCAGTGCCACTGCAGTTTGCACAGTGAAGTGCACTTGTCTTCCTCAGGTGTGAGAGTGAACCTTGGCCTCCTGGAGCATGGCCACCCTGGGTATTTTCCCCTCCTTTCCACCTCTGCCTTTTCATTGTCAGTTGACTGACAAGGAGGTGGAGGAACCCCTGGGATCAGTATAGGTTGGGGGATGAAGGGGTTGAGAGCAGTCGAGAGAAGGACTTGGGGGTACTGGCAGCTGAAGAGGTGGACATGACCTATTGCAAGGTCATGCAGCCCAGAGAGACAATTGTGCCGTGGGCTGCATCCAAAGCAGCGTGGCCAGCAGGCTGAGGGAGGGGGTTCTGCCCCTCTACTCCACTCTCATGAGATCCCATCTGGAGCACTGTGTCCAGCTCTGGGGTCCTCAGCACAGGAAGGACGTGGACCTGCTGGAGAGAGTCCAGAGGAAGGACAGAGAGATGGTCAGAGTGATGGAGCACCTCTCCTATGAAGACAGGCTGAGGGAGTTGGTGCTGTTCAGCCCAGAGAAGAGAAGGCTCTGGGGAGACCTTATTGCTGCCTTTTAGTACTGAAAAGGGGTTTAAATGAAAGATGGAGAGAGACTGTTTAGGAGGGCCTGTAGTGATAGGACAGGGGGTAATGGCTTTAAAATAAAAGAGTGTAGATTCAGAATAAATACAAGGAAGAATTTTTTTATGGTAAGTGTGGTGAAACACTGGTTCAGGTTGCCCAGAGAGGTGGTGGGTACCCCATCCCTGGAAACATTGAAGGTCAGATTGGATGGGGTTCTGAGCAGCCTGATCAAGTTGAAGATGTCCCTGCTCATGGCAGGGTTGTTGGACTAGATGACCTCTAAAGGCCCCTTCCGACCCAAACTACTCTATGGTTCTATTTCCAAAGAGGGCAGTGCTTGTATTTGTGTCTGGTATATAACTGTATTTGATGTGGCTGCAGACAAGTTGGATTTTCACGCAAGACATTAAGAGGAAGAGTCCTGTCTTATTCATGCATATGTTTTTAATGTAGCTGTTTATAAAGTCAGCAGAGGAAGAAGGGGGGATGCTGGAAGAGGACAGATGAGACTGACAAAATCAAGTCTTGATGTGAAATAATCCCCACGAAAGAAGACTAGGGACACTTAGTTTAATATGGGCAACTAACTTGAGCAGCAGGAATACCATCCACTTTTCCCCGCTCCACTATGTATAGGAACCTTTCCAGTCTGTTTAGGAAAAAAATGGTACACTTAGGGTACCATATGCACTGGGAACAGTGACAACTTGGGGGACCTTTGAGTCTTCCAGGGTGGTATAGTGAACCTTCTGGGATGCTATATGGGGAACATACCTGCCAGAGAGGCATAAGTGCACTATGTATGCACTGACGACCTCAAAAGTAGGCATTTCTGGCCTCCTCATAGCTCCTCCATCACCATGGCAGCTGCATCATCTAAATGTAGATCAATATTGACTTGGTCTCAGAAGAATGATAGTTTCACATGATTTTCCAACACTGCATTAATAAGCAACTTGCAATCCAGTTAGATAAACTGTCAGTAGTGCAAGCCAAATAATTTACATGGCAACAGCATATAAAAGATTCTAAGATAACAAAATTCTTTACCCAACATCAACAATGTAATTTATATACAGGTCTTTCTAGAAGCATGTGAGGTGCAGCTGACCATCCAGGTTGCTTTATGATTTTCTGATGCTGTTGTATTATTTTTTAAAAAATTAAGTAAATATAATGCTTTCCGTTCAGTTGGTATTTTTCCCATTCTCTCATTAAAAAAGTAATTCCAAGTCTAAAATTAAGAAACAACACAGTGTCAGTTCCTGGATGAAATACATAATTATGCAATTATTTGAAAAGAGAATGCACAATGCTTGTAACTATTTTTTATTTTTCTTGTAAATATGACTAGTTTATTATCTTGTCTGCAATACTTGGAGAAATTATCTGGTTTAGATATATCTCCTAGGATATCAATTATCTAGCTGTTTGAGGACAGTGTCTTGAAGCCTTCCTCAAGCTAAATTTCAATTGAGTTCAAGAGTATCTGGTTGAAATTTGTCTTGTGACATTTGGTCGCATGTTTGTCAGAGGATTTATGCAAACCATCTAACAGATAGGAGAGGCTCCTTATTTTCCAGTCTTAGCTAGTGGGGAGAGACTTAGCTTCTACAGAGTGTGAAAGCTTAACTTAGCAATTCTGAGTAGCCCCCAATCTGATCCTCCCTCCCAGCTCATAAAAGGAGAAGCCTAGGAGACAACTAAATTAAGAACTTAAAATTCAGTACAGCTAATAGTCTGGCAATGTATTCACCCTTTGTAAAACACCTTGCACAGCCAAAGGCCAAATTCTGCAGCTTTCAGCATCATAGAAGCTGTAGAATTTCAGGTTGTGCTTCAGTGGCTGTGACTAGCAACTCAGGGTGGACTTCAGAGCCAGTGACAGCTCCTGGCTGTGCAGAGAATGAAAGGCCTGCCAAAGAGTATCCATATTGCATGACCCAGGATGTGCATGCTGCACGTAACATGGTAATAAGCCTACCCAGCTCTTCTAATAAAACTGTATTTGTTTGAATTAGCACTTCTTTCAAATATATCCCTTTGCCCCCTGAAGTCAGTTTTGAGAGAGTTCAGAGTTCATGATCGTAATGTGCTGTTCTCTGGTCTCCAAGTGTGTGTCTCTGTGCTGGTCTGTTGTGAGAGACTCTGAGAGATGAATATGAACTATTACATCCCAGTAAGACTGACTGAAGAAGTGTGATCAAGGTCATAGAAATCACTCCAGGAAGTCTGAGTTGAGCATGTGACAAAATATTACAAAAAGTATGGGGTTTTTTTTCCAGGAAATGCAACAGAATAATCTAGGTTAGATTACTGAATTGGGTAACAAGTCCCAGTGATTCCTCAGACTTGGCGAGTCTTGTCGAGATGGGATATAAACAAGAGCAAATGTAATCACCTTCCAACTAGGATTCTCTGTGGATGAATGCAACACTGGTTTAGGAGGGGCTGCTGCATGGGCATGTGAATGTGCACTCTGGTGGTTACTATTAATGGTAGGTAGCTGAAAAAGCTCCTCAGGCCCACAGTAAATCAGCACTTGACACTCCCACATCTTCAGGTAGAGGAAAAAATGACTCATACCATGTCCCAAGTTATGTGGACGGATATGGTTTTGGCTTGGACTCACCTGAACTCTGTGGGTTCCAAGCAGACCAATGTAAGCAAACTTCATGAAGGTCTCCATTATTGGTGTGTGGCTTTGACGTTTTCTGAAGCCTAGAGACTCCAGAAATGGTTAGTATCTTAGTTGCCAAAAAATCTCAAAGCAGCATGCTGACTGGATCAGAAATCACCCACTAAAAAGACATTGGTGTCAAAAGAGGAACAACTAACTTTCATAGAAAGCAGCAAATTAATAGACAATACCCTGGTGGCGGAAAAGAAGAAAATTTCTTAAAAGGTGTTAGAAGTCTTGTTCACAGGAAAAGCGAGGACAGTGAGAAAGGCATCAGACTCGGAAGAAAAGCCTTCAAGCCCCCAAGAAAAAAGTTGCCTTTTTCCCTTTTTGCTCAGAATTGAGAGCACCATCTGACAACATAAAATCTGCCTGGGAACTCTAGCCAAGAAAATGGGAGACAGCCAAGAAACTCTAAAATGCTGTCTTTTAATAAAATGGAAGAAGTTCAAGTCAGGAGAACTTCGATTTTACTCATGGAAAATTTATAAACAGCAGAGGCTCAACCACCATATTCACTGTACATGGTTGCTCAGCTTTAACCTGGAATTATGCAGTGAGCTGAGGCTATGGCAGAAAGAAGTAAAACGTCTGAGTTCTAAGTGTGTTCAGCTTAATGCAGTTTGTGCTGCTTAAAGCTCACTGTGCACACCATGAAGACCAGCTCACTGGTGTCAACAGGAATTTCTCAGGGGACCATAGGAAGAAGGGTCTCGGGTCTGGTTGGGGACATAACCCCAAAAGGTCTGCTAAACAATAATGAACTGAACAAATTTCTTCTGGTAGACATGGGTGTGACTCCATCCACTGTCAATGATTCACCACACTGTGGCTGCCAATGCCCATTATGCAGAGACGTATCTGGTGTCTTCAGGGAGAAAAAAATAAGATAAACCTACACAGCACGAGAAGGACTTTTTGCTAACATGGCAGTGCTTGTCAAGAAGGGTTTGTGAGGTTGTGTTTGGTAAATATGAGTGTGTTGTTTATCTAAGCTAGTAAAACCTAAAGGCAGATATTATCATATTGGCAAATACACATCAAAGAGTGGCAAGACAGTGTGGGGCTTTTGTGAGACTGATAGAGCACAGACATAAACAATTTCCCCTGATAAACCTCACCTGTACTAAGAGGGATTCTTAACAAGTGTTTTCTAACCTGCTCCTTGGCTGAAAGATGGGCTTGTTAAATGCTACCAGTGACCACTGCAGCAAGGACTTTTGCCTTTTAGAAGCATGGGTGGTGTCCTATCACACATTTGTTCCCTGCATAGAAATCCTGTAAGTGTAGTTGTTTTTAAAAAGTTTTCCTGAGATTTATTATATTTAAAATTTCTAGATATTTTCCTGGGAGGTAGTGCTGTCCCCAAGCATTTCTGTGCTGATCCATGTCTGGGCATCTCCAGCTTCAGCAGCAGAAGCTATGCTGGGAGAGGTAGGAGCTTCACTGGCACCCTATTTCAGCTTCCTCTTGCTTCTGTGACCTCATGTGAGGGTCTCTTCCCCTTTGCCAACCTTTTTCCTTCAACAGCTGGGTTGTCTATTTCAGACAGTCTTTCTCTGTGGGGAGTTTTTGCTGTTACTGAAAATCAGTAATGAAAATGTGTTACAGACACCACTGGCAATAAGCAAGGTTCACTTTCACTCACCCTTGGTTTTAGCTGTTCCATTTTCCATGAAAATAATCTTTTCAGGGAATAGGATTATCCATGCAATTGAATTAAAAGGACCAGGATCTGACTTTCAGTTCGTTTAGTCGTGAAGATATCTTATTGTCTGCTGGAAAAATACTCCCTTTCAAACAGTACTTACTTTCAAACTCTCTTCCTGAAAGAGCATCCATAGTTAACCTTCTTATATTTCATGGCGTAAGATGCTTTCCCCATATCTTTTGTACTGTACTACTACTAAAAACTCACATTTGTACAAAGTCAGGTCCTGTTACCTTAAGTCAAGTGGAGTTTTGGAACTTCCCTGCAATTTTTTAAAGGTAGTTTATCATACCTAAGATTATCTAAATTACCTAAATGAAATCCTTCAAATGTGTCAGGATCTGAAGAGCTAGCTAAGCAGTGGTGAGGAAATAAAAGACTTAAATTTATTTTAGATTATAGATAGGACCATATTTATAAGCTTGAATAAAAATGGCTTTGGTAACAAAAGAAAGTCAGGAAAGTTGATTCTTTTGGGTTTTGATCCTGTGGCATGCAATTGCCTGTGATCAGGATCAGTCACTTAATGAGACAGAGCATTCCAGGACAAAGTGAAAGTAATGAAAAATGCCTTGGGCAGAGCACATCCATGTTTGGTTTTAATAGGAAGAGGTTTTGGTGGCCCATATGAGTTACCAGTTCTGGGAGACCTACTTGCACTTTGTTCTAGAATTAATAATTTCATCCTTAAAAGTTTATCATTCTGTTCATTTCTGAACAGTTCTTTACTACAATTAATCCCTTGATGCTGAAAATTTTTCTGCAGCTTTCTTACCCAGTGTAACATAAAATTGTTCTTGGGCTTTGAGACAGAGTTAAACACTGACAATCTGAAAATGTTCAGAGTTTGAATTCCAATTTATTTTTCTACAGACCTAAAATCCAGCTCTGGGATCATCACAAAACCAGCATATAGGTCAGAATGCATGTCTGTGTGTGTGTGCATGAGTGTGTCAATACCTCCTGGTAAAAAGGGGAGCTGCTAAAACAGAATACAGACAGAGAATAATAGTCTCACGTAAGAAGCACAGTAAATTCTGCTAGGAAATTACAGATAGTACACCACACAGTTAGGCAAAATAAATTTAAGAAGGCCCAAACATCCCATATTTCACCTGCCTAAATCTAAAAAGGTAATCTACAAATTCATACAAAAATGAATCCAGAAAATATATGGAAAAAAAAAATCAGAAAGCCAATCTTAGCCCACCTTCAGTTCTTGAAATTGCTTATAGACCAAAGGATCCATGAGTTATAGAAAACCATTGCTATTTGGTAGCCAAATTCTTAAAAACATAAAAGCCATAATAAATAAAAATAACATAAAATTTAAAAAAAATAAATAAAGCAATAAGATTATAAACAATATAATTTCCAAGATGAGTTTATTTCATAAGAGTAAAAACAGAGCCTTATTATTAAGTGGATTTCAGAAATTCTTGTCTGAAATGACTGAATTCTCATTATATAACTAGTTTTCTAAATGTTTTAAGGGGGGGGTTGGGTGGAAACATAATAATATGAAATGCTTAGAAAAGAAAAATAATGGTACTTTTAAAAAAGTGAACACTGAAGAGTTTCTTTTTAATTTGAAAAATATCATGCAGCACTATGATATATGTTGTGGGGAGGAAAATCAGAGTTAATACTTGTCAGGAGGGAATAGTAAGACACTTGAAAGGAAAACTTCTGTCTTGTTAAACAGCAGTGCATGATTTCATCACTTCCTTCATTATGTGATCATTATCACCTGGTGCTTTGGAACAGCCTTTACTCATTAGTCAACAAATAATTATTAGCTACACAGAATTTTAAAGGTATCCTGCAAACTTTCACCATATTCAAAGGAGGGTCAGTTTCAAATGATTAAAGCTTGCAAAATACCACCATCAGCTTTAAAAGATGATATGTTCTGTTAATATACTCACTGGTGTCCAGATACTTCTTGTACATCTGCAGATGAACACTCAAATGCTGTAGATTTAATAGAATATTTTTTAGCATAACCTACCATCATCATAAGGTTTTTTTAATGTAGTTATTCATACTTTCTAAATTTTCAGGTTCAAAGTTGCCACGTGAATGAAGTGAGGTTGAAAATATGGCACATAAGCAGTGGAATACAATTTTGGGCAGAATCTTGCTTGATTTGGCAGCTCGCTGGCCTCGCATAGATCCAGCATTAGAGTTCTGGAAATATTTCATCTTCTTGAATGTCACATTTTAGGCATGCACTGGTGCAGTCTGCAATGAATGCTTTTACATTATGTATAACTTATTAACTACTGGAAACAACAACCCTTTGAACAGAAACCACTGGCAATTCCCTCTACAAATTTTACAGCAAGAAACACCCTGATTTTGTGCAGAAGTTTTGGAGTGCAAACTGAGTCATAGAATCATAGAATGTTTTGGTTTGGAAGGGACCTTAAAGATCATCTAGTTTGAAACCCCTGCCATGAGGTTGCTTGCTAGACCAGGTTGCTCAGAGCCCCATCCAACCTGGCCTTGAACACTTCCAGAGATGCAGCTGGTCTAGGGCTTTTTTCCAACTTGGTTTCTGCTATACTTGTACCCTAATCTCAGCTCTGCAACAGGTCCCTAAAGGATAAGGAGGGAAGTGAATAAAACCCCCATACCTCAATATATCCTAATTTGAGGAAAATAGGCAGAGAGTAGCACCTAGAAAGTCTAAGCTGGACCTACATTATATGACAGTGACCACTGCTTTTGGTTTATGCACCCAGGGTGCACTGTCCAGGGGCACTGGCTGACCCAACAGATCATCACGCCCAGTTTCTTTCCAGACTTTTTTTTTGTGTTTCAATAGCAAGTTTCTCTATGACTCCACCTTTTCCTCTGTCAAAGGACAGCACCATGTTGCAAAGGCAGATATTGTGTCTCCTGCTTCTTGCCATTACCTGCTGAGTTTTACAAACTCTGTTTCTCACAAATAACATTCTTCACATTCTTGTGTGACCAATAAGAGCCTTGGGATGAGAAGGATACTTTTAGTTCTTGTTCGTAGTACTGTTAAAATTATAGGATCTCATCTCAGAAATTTCTATTATTTCTTATATCTGAGGTTATTTGTCAAACAGAAATTTGAAACTGAACTTCTCTAAATCTTCCCAGGATCTACATGAACTTAGTCCTGAATCTCATACATGTTTAGAAGAATTTGCTGTGTAAATAAGTGGAAGATGAAAAAGGCAATTGTTTCCTTCAGACCCATGCCCTGGACCATGCAACTGTGTTTTGTTGTTCAAGTGAACTTCATTCAAAAAGAATCCAATTAACAGACATTCAGGAGTCCATTTTGGGAACAACCTTACAACCTTAATGACTGTCTACTTTTTTGCTGTCAGTAGTAAATATTTACATGCATTTTCTCTAAGTATCAACACAAGCCTGTTTTGAGAGGTTAGTTTTTTACTTGTTCCAATATGGAGTCTATTCCAACTGACTCAAGAAACTAAAACCTGTGGTATTGAAGATAAAGTTTAAGATCTGCTTAAGAATGACCCAGCTGAAGCTAGGCACATGCTTGACTACCTTATTGAACTGGAGCCTAGTAAATACAGTCATGAATGGTGATGTTATAAAACTATTTCAGATCATTAGCTCTATGGACTAAAAGTATAAAGAAGCACCCTAAAACAAGATCTATGCTTCTTGCTTATGTGCTGGTGATTTAATTTCCTTAGCCAGTCATCATGCTTTGTCAGGGTAAATATATTCAACATATAGTCAGATTTTTAAATCCATCAGCACAGCAATGCATTCAGGGAACAACGCCATCCCTTTTGTAGGAAGCAATTTTCATGTTGTAAGCATCTAAGATGAAAGCAACACATAACTCATTTAGGTAATGCCGCAGACAGACTCAGGTTAACTACAAAAGGCAGCTTGGCATGTCACCCACAGTCTCCCAAATTCCTTCATCTGCCTGTCTGCAGCTTGAGAGGCTTTGTAAACTATGAATGAAAAAGGAGGCAGACAGCATAACAGAACACTCCATAATGCTTGAAAACTGCTTTAATAATGCTGAAGAAAAAAAACCAAGGAAAAATAAGAATGATTTTGACCGAAGTTGTCTCTGGACAATTATCTCACATAGTTTGCTGGTTGTATGTCACTTAAGCTGTTTCTACTTCTTCCACTTCAAATAATCTCTTCTGGCACAATAGAAATAGTGCAATTTATTTCACAGACCCCATACAAAACATAAATCCAAGTCATTACAGTTTGAATCTCATATGATATAATGTTACATGCTAAATTTGCTTAACACAAGAAATATGATGCCAGCTTTAGCATAGTTTAGCTATATTCCCATTCAATACAGCATATGCTAACCATACATCAAACTTTCTGTGGGGTTTTGTGGTAGATACTTACTTACAAATGTACAATTCTTTATCTATGCATATTTACTGCTACTATTTTAGCAAGAAATGAAATAAAATTTCCTAAAGAAAAACTTTCCTTTTGCTTCTGCAAGATATGTCTCTCCTAGTGTTGTTACTGATAGTTGAGAGCGGAGTTGCGTGGGTTGAGCTCCAACTGCATATTCATTTGGGCTTCTTACGCCGCAGAGCAGTGAGTCATGACTGAGGCTGATAAAGGCAGGTGCTGTACCTTCCCTTCTGCACTGAGATTAGTTTACATTTTAATTATGTTTTGACAGTATAGTCGGCCTTTCATTAGTGTTACAGGGCTGTAACATCTCCCGAAGGAGGAACCAGAGCACAGTTTCCATCACATGTGGGTTTCCTTTGATACTGCCCTGACTGCACCATGAAGGAACTGAATTCTGCATTCAGGTCGTAAGGGAGCAACCCAGCCGAGCTCCACAGGGCACCGCTTCTGACAGCCAACTGGTGCTTCCTCCATCCCATTAAGGCATAAAGGGATGAAAAATGCAATCTAAGCATCTGTGCAGGTTATTCATATGCAGACTGTGCTGTAAATAGGTGCTGGAATAGTCACTTTCCTCAGCTGCTGAGCTCTCATCAGGTGCAAGAACAGGTAGAAACTTGCTGATATATCACCAGGAAAACAAGAAGCATAGCAGAGCTGGTGAGATGGGGAGAACTATTTGCTGTTACAGACAAGTAACAGCACTGCTTCCTCTGGGTCTACAGAGAAAGGAGGTGATGCTCAGTAATTTTTGCCTCTCTGGACTTGTGCTATTGCAATATTTTTCATGGGGGCTGCTTTAGCACTGAATGTTCACAAAGTCCAACTTCATTCAATCAGCTTTGCAAAGAGCTTTAAAACCTTAGAATTGTTTTTGGAGGGAGGAATGGTTGGTCATATATATAGATCCCACATTTACAAATCCCAACCATCTTAATTAATAAAACCCTCTCAAAAATATTTTGTTTTCCACATGTTCAATGTAAATATCTATAATCTTATACTTGTATGGTATTTTCCTGCTGAATAATGCTATCTTCCAATAAACTGGTTAAATACATGATAGACAATTTTGTTAAGGCTCAGGGATTCAGATGGCAATACAACATGAGGCACAAAATTATTTTCCTTTGCTTCATACTGCAATTTAAATTACATTTGATTAGATTGGATTTAGAGCCAAATACTGTGAGTTAAAAATTCATTTTGGAGAAATCACACTCAATGCATCACCCATTGCATTTTGCTCTTCTAAAATAATCTGCTATCTGTTGAATGTGTTATTAATAACTTTGGATTTAGGGTGTGATTTTTAACAATCAGTTGCAGTGAGTGAAATTGCAGCAGAAATTCCCTGATGCAATCTAAACGACAAGCGAGACAATGGAAATCTGCATCTAACATTTGTCAAGTTGGGCACAGGCCTTCTATTGTTTGGGTGTCTGCACAAAATTTGTGCTAGGCATTATGCAAAGCCTGGTTGTTACCAACTGAACTATCTGCAAAGCAGATTATTTTTAAAGTATACCTTAAAATTTAAATTAAAAATATGACTGAATTGGAAACAACACTGTGTTTGCATGAAAGGTTTGTAATCGTGCAAATTATAGCCCCTTTCAAAGTGCGGAATTTGCCAATTAAAACAAACTCTGTATTTTCAAAAAATACCAAATGGTTTTCACTCTGAGAATTAACTGATATATTAAAGGAGAGAGAAATTACACAAAAAACCTTTGCTGTCCTGAAGCCCTGTAAAATAGCTAATGCAGAAGAATTATAACAATATAACATGAATATTGCAGCAGGTCAGTGCACAGCCTATACCATAGACCCTTAGCTTCTCCCATCTTGCTCAGTGTTTCTTGTAGGACATTAAAAGGCTGATTGAGAGGGAGCAGCATGTTGGAGAAAACAAATTTTTTAAATGAATGATGATACATATATAAGAGAAAAATACTTTGAATGCCTCTAAGGAAAATAGGAGCTGCATGCTTTTCTTCCATTGTCAAAAAATAAAAAAGTTGAGCAGTAAACATCTAAAACTGGAGAAAGATTAATTACTGCAGAGGAAGTACACAATGCTGAAGTGGGAAAGTATCTTCAGGAAAAATCAGTATAATAACAGAAACAAAACCCCACATAATTAACATGTGCTTTTACTTGGGCTTGACACCTGTCACAACATCAAACTCAAAATTAACATGAGAAATCAAAGGCAGTTGTTGTCTAACGAGAAAAGATGTGCAAATGAATGACCAGTTAGGTACCAGGAAAATCAGGGATTATTTTTATCTGTTATTTGTGTAAGAGTTATGAACAAATGACAGATGAAAGCTTCAGTCATTTTTTATTGTCTTTTATACCCATGATCCTCACACAAAAAACATTGCTAACCCTACTGAAAAAATGGGAAGAGAGCCTGCTTCAAAATAACCTGTTGACATATGGAAAATGATGGAAACAAATGCTGCTGAGAAGTAGAAGGAACATCTGAAATGAATCATTTGAAAGCTGAGCACATGTAGGTGGATCTGGCCAAATTAGACTTTGCTAAAGGGGAAAAAAAACCCTTTGGGGAAAAAAAAAGAAGGAGAAAGCAGAATGAGATAATTGTTAGGAAAGATAGTACTGTAATACTTACAGAGAATGGAAATACTTCAGCTTACAAAGCAAAATGCAGGATTTATGTAGCCAGAATAAAATCTTCATCAGGAAAGAAAAAATCTAGCAATTCTTTCTCTTGATCTAATTGCAATTCTATAAGATAGTTGTTAAAGTATATCCTGGTTAAGGTGAGGCAACCTGTTTACAATATATTTTCCCAAAATATAAATTTGAAGCATAATGTGTTGTATGCAGGAATCATTTAGTCAACTGCTCTATTAACTTGACCAGGTGATAGCTCATGCATCACTGGAGCAGTCACCTGGTTTCATGTCACAAGTGACCACCAGGTCAGCTGTGCTGAAACCCCAGTGCCTTCAGCACCAGAACAGCAGTTCTCTATTTGTCTACAGATAGAAAGATTTCCTTCTGCAGTAACCTCTACAAAAAATTGTAAGACAACTGACCTAATTTTAGTTTCTAAAAATTCTCATTGGGTTATTCTGAGAAAAAAAATACTGGCTGAGCATATACAGACATGGATATATTGATATGCAGATATTTTTGGCCATGCAAAATTTACTCACAAGGTGTCAGCTAATACGAAATTTACTAGAAGGCAAGGCCCAGGATTTTTTAATGTTTTTGTTCAGTGGAATTTAACTGAATGATTTTCTTGGTGAAGTTTTATGTAGAGATTAGACCAACTTCAAATGAACTATGCACAATAATTTACCAAGTTGAAGCAGCAATGATTGCAAATTACACAAATACAGAACCGCCTAAGAATCCAGTTTGAATCACTGCATCTGATTTCCAAAACAGTGTACTCTGAAAAGCAATAAGGTTCTCCTATGCTGTTATTTGTTGTAAGTTCTCTGTAATTTGTTTAGTAAATTCCTTTCATACTGGCCCTAAACATTTATGACACCAAACAACATCCCTAAATTTAGCAGAGTTCAGTCTCATTTTCCAGACGTGAAGCATCTGCTGCAGTCCTGATCTCTTCTGACATCTTGAAATGTAAAATTGTTATCCAGTGCGCTCTTGAACCCTGCTATCTGCCAACAAGAAACTCAGTCCTTCAAGGGTTTTTTCATTCTAGAATAAGGTCTCTAGATATTATCTAGCTAGACTCATATCCTTATCCATGTTTTGCAAATCTGGGTAACAGATTTCAGGAAGGTGTCTGGTGCCAATTTTGTTATTACAATGTGAATTATACCCCTCTAAACAATCTGCACTAGTTATAAATTCTAAATATCTCTTTGTTTGAGATTTTTCTTCCACCTGCATCATCTCACAAGCTTGAACTGCATCAGTTTTGCTGAGCTCTTACGTGAAATGAAGATAGTTATTCAATACATACCTTAACTCTCACACTGAAATATCCAGGACTTGTTACACTGACTAATTTTTTTGTACAGTGTGGATTGTAGTTCTGCAGCATGTGATAGTTGAAAGACTTCCCATTTGGACTAGGTTTTCAAGGTCTGATGTAGTATTTGATCCAATAAAAACCACTGTTCCTCTTGGAGGTCTGCAGGGAGATTTTCAGAGGCTTCCACCTGGTAGGAGCCATGGCCTTCTACAAAACTGCAATTAGACCTTGCTCAGCATTGTTTGAAAATACTGATTCAGCGTATTTCAAAGTCGGTTTGGCTCCAGCAGGAATATATATTTACTCTTCACCAAAATCAGAACAAATCCGTCTTTTCTTTCCACAGAGGATCACTCAGATGATCATAGCTCATGGTCTTGAATAGCTATTATGGTCATTAACTTGATTCTAAACATCTGCATCACAGCTTTGGTAGATCACAGGAAACAGGGACTACCTAAATTTGCTGGAGCGAGCATTCTTTCAGATGCATATGGTATTAAGGCTTCACATATTTATTTCCACCTGAAAGATCAATCATGTCTGGAAAACTCCATGAAAAGTCACTATCATTGCACAGCCACGTAGGAGCATTTTTGAAATGCACAAAGTATTTTAGGAAAAGAGTGAGCAGTAGACAGCAGTCAGACCAAATTCAGCTCTGTGGTACAATACTTTGTTCAGAAACAGGCATGAAAAATAATCAAAATTTATAAATATCTAAGTTGATGATGCATCCTATACCACCAAATCATAGTTTCCAAAACTTCAAACTGACTCTTAGAAAAAAAAGTGTTCTTCCTTAATTATTTGAACCAGGAACACTGCTCTTCAGTGTCCCAGATGGAGCACTAAGTCATGCAACATGGTGTTGGACTGCCTTGACAAGTACTTTTAAACTTAAACACTTTAAAAGTCTCTAGGCTCTCCTGAAAACGGGAGAAGAATATGTCATATCTGTCCCAGGAAATCCTAGCTTGCAAACCAGCTTTGCTTGCAAAATTTTTGTGGTATGCTACTCAGTGTGCACACATTGGAATAGTTTTGAACAGGGCTGCTCCAAAATACATCAGTGTGGTGAATTCTAAATGACTGGCTTGTAGTTGCATCTGTTGCCTTATATATGATGAAGATTGTTTTCCAGCAATATTTACTATTCTCTTACAGATGTGCTAGGTGTGCATCTCAATTCTAGTTGTCAGAATAAATCTTTATATCTAAGAAATAATTTTCTCTTACCTTTCTTTAGACCTCACCATAGACATTGAGTTTTCCTCATTCAGTATTGTTATTTATTTTACACATTCCTTTGTTTCTTTTGCTATTTTATTATGGCGGTACCTCTGGGTACAGTACCTGGCAGCACCACCTTGGTATCATTGCTATTGTAAAAATATAGGGTCTCAATTCCAAAGCCAAAGTGGTTTTGATATAAAAAGGATAAAGACAGAGAGTAGGAAAAGTTGTTCAAACAATAAAGATAAGCTTCACACATTGTACATGTTTGTATCTGTGGATTGCCAGAGATGACTCCTTGTGATTGCAAGGAAACAGATGAAGGACATTACAGAAGTAAAAAATGTGAAAGGACAGAGAAGAGAATTAGGTGATGGAAAATGGGAAGCAGAATGGACAGAGTGAATGACACTAAGCAGCTGAAAGCTGGGAAGAAGAAACATACAACAGCAAGGTCAGTGGCACAAATATTGAAAAACTGCAGAGTTTTTCCATGCCCAGAGGTACTCAGCCATGGAGCAGTAATGCAATGCTACATTTGCAATTCAGATGAAAGGACCTTCCAGGTAACATGAACTGACAAAATGTGTGAGGAATGACTGGTAAGGAGAAACATGTCTGTTTATTTTCCATACTGATGACATCCTTTATCTCTCTCAGTGGAAGCACAACCATGCAGCTGATGCTTTGTGTCCTGGATTTTCACGATTTGTCTGTATCTCAGTAAGACGTTCACCTAAACTTCTTGCATTTCTTGCAGTTCTGCTTTCAAAACATTGTGCTGTTAATGTTTCATCCAGGAAATATTTTTATAAATCTCTCACATACTTTCAGTAAATGCTTGTGTACGTTGGCTGGCTTCCTGGAATAGTTTTAAATATAATTCTTCTGAAGGGCATCTCCTTACAACTTAAAACATGCCTTATAACAATAAAACTTCAATCTCCAGTCTTACCTTCCTAAAGTATCACATGTTGATCTCACTTTATTGATGGGTAAATCCCAAAAGGGCAATTCCAGAAGGCCCAGTTTGCTATAGAATTATTTAAGAGATAGTTAATGTAGCATTGGTTGCTAAGATCTGCCACCTTACTTTCCGATTAAAATATGTGTTTAAAATTTGTTCTTCCTGGTCAGACATAGCTGAACTACAGTTATTGCATGACAAGAACCTGGAAACCTTCCAGCTTTCACTCATCATTGGAAGACTGATTATATTGCATTAAAAGACATTTAAGTAATGCAAAATAGGCCCCTATAAAGTCTGTCATCATTATCAGAGTTAGTATTTCATATTAAGTGTTTAACTTCATTCCATTGTTCATCAAAATCAAACACAAGAAGAAAATGGTGCACTGTCCTATGATTCGTTCCCTCTCAGATGGACTCATGGAAGTGCCAGCATGCAGGTTAGTTCAGCAAACATCCCTCCTGGCGACAGCCAGCCTCCCCCTGGTATCTCTGCCTTTACTCATCAAATGCTTTGTTCGTTCACAGCGCTTTGGATGCAGTTATTTAAATCACATCCAGTTGGTTGCCAGTGGGTGGGCAGTTTGTTATCCTTCTCTAAGATGCCTGCCAGGCTCGCTCCAGGAGAGCCTGAAGAGCAGCCCTTGCCAGAGGTTCTACGGTATTAGCCACTGGAGGCTTCTGGGGCCAAAACAGCGAGCAGAAGAAATCTCCTGCAGGCAAATGATAGGTTGTCCATGAGGAATTCTGTAGATGGAAGGCAGCTGGTGGTGTAGATGGTCCATACTGTGATTATGACTGCTTTCACAGCTGCCTGTAAATAGGACTTGAGGTATAACCTAAAGGGCCCTAATGATTCTGATGCAGATGCATACAAGTAGACAATCTGAATAATACTACACCTTACTGCAGCCAGGACTTTGGAGCACTCTCAAAATGATCAGACTGACTTCTATGTACTGTCTAGCTCATGCTCCCAGTTTCTGCTTTATTGAGGAGCATCTGGGAAAGTGGCCAGGAACAAGCTGGTTTCTCCAAAAGAGACATTCAAGGAGCTCTCACCTTCTGCTAGCTTCCTCCACGGCTCCTGAGACACAGGCAGGAAGAGGGCTGAAGGTTGCATACCTTGCTGCAGTCCTCTCCCACATAACACCTTTCCTGAAAGCTCCTCAGCCTCTCCAAGAGTCTGCCCAAATGCGTGTTCATCACACTCCTGGGTTGGGTGCAGTGACCCCAGGCAAGATCTATAGGAATCCTAAAACTAAGCCATTCAGCAGAGGCCTTTTAAAATCCAAATTACAGGAAAAGAAAGGGCTGAGACTCAGAAATCTCAAGCCCAGGAAGAAAGCATGGAGCTGTTGAGGTTTCAGCCTCTCCTCCAAATCTTTTCCATGGTAAGCCAGTTCATGAGGAAGCTATGTTTCAGCAGACCCCCATGTTGCTCTTGCTCAATTTCCCTGGTGCCAGTGAGCGTGGGTGCACATGCACAGCCCAGCCATAATCAGGACGAGCCTGCCAGACATCAGCTCTCCTGGCCACACCTGTGGGACATCACCATTCCAAGAAACTCAGGTAAAAGTTAACTTGTAATGAAGTCTGCAGCCACTGATCAATCCCCTACCTTAGATGCTACATTTGTATTCTGTACACACAAATTTCAGGATGAAACTTTAAGCTTCTTCTGAATATGGTCACGCCTTAAGAAGTATCATAATTGTAGGTGCTTGATAAAGAGCTAAAACACCTCAATCAAGAATAATTCTTTTCCTGTGTTGAGACTGTGCTTTCAATTTGCCATCTGCCTAGTCCTGGGAAAACATGACTTAGTCCAGAGTCAGTGGTGCACCTGAGCCCATTGGTGGCTTTGGAAACAATGGTCCCGGTCTTTTACTGGAAGTAGAACAGGGTGGACACCACAGCTGTGGCTGCACCACTGCTCATTTATTCACAGCAGTTTCTGCAAACAGAGATAAATTAATAAAGTTCATAGGATCATAGAAATGGTGGGAAGAGACCTTAAACATTCTCTAGTTCCGA
>QWTY01001949.1:0-10290 GCA_008033365.1 Pseudorectes ferrugineus | reverse complement strand
TTACCATCATTCATCTGTCAGAAAGTGCTTTTTTCAAATTGCTCCAGCCTCCTTTCTTTACATTTATCTCCCAGCAGTCCTGTTCCTTGTACTAAGATACATGGAAATGATGGAGACAAGGTACTGCTCCCATATCCAGCAAAGTGTAAGACAGACGGGCAGAAGAGTCTCTGAGAGCAGAAATTTCCACTTGACCTGAGAATCATATTGTTTTCATGCCTATATGGCCATATATTTTCATTCTCCCATACCAGAATCAGCAGATGGGTATTTCCCAGTCTCCCTGAGGACCTCTAACCTCACGTGCCTGCCTGACATGCACCCATAGGATTGCTGTCCACACCAGGCACAGCAGCAGCAATTTCCACTCGAGAAATACAGCACAATGCAGAGTTCAGTGATTATTGAATGTACTACTGCAGAGTGCAAGAGACCAGTAATTTCCTTCCCTCCTCCTCAAGTTTAGTCCCTCAGCTCCCATCTCCCAATAGCATGTGTGTTGGCCCAGTCAGTCACAGTCTCTCTGTCTTGCCTGATTAATTTTGATTGTGCAATAGTTCCAACAGGAGAGTAGCCTCTTTATATCACAGGAGTCCACAACTTGGCACTTTTGTTCTGTCTTGGGAGACACAGGTTTGATCCCTCCATCTGCAGAAGGAATTAAAGTTAGGAGTAAGATCTCACTATTAGGTCATTCCATAAACACAAGAACAGGACACTGGCATCACCACTTTGGTTAAACAAAGAGAGAGGACCGGTCCCTGCTGCTTTTTTGTTTTGTGGGGTGGGGAAGAGCGAAAAATGGGACGCATCAATGTTTGACCTCAGGGCATTGAGACACTGAAATCCCCTGGGGATCTACCTGAAGGAACCTGAGATTGTATTTTAAGGAAAGCGGTGTAAAGAACAAAACAAAAAGTCCAGTATGTTCCTCATATCCTGTAACCACTGGCAGTACCTGGATGTTGATGGCTTCATTCTCAGGACTATTGCTTTGAGAGTAGAAGTGATGAAATTACATACAACAAGAGAGACTTCACTGTCCCTCAGGATTTTCCCCATAATTCAACATCTCTCTCCTGTAATGCTTGCAAAGATATAATGGGCTTTTTCTTTTTCATCTGCACAAGATAAATGGGTTGTCACAATACAAATAGTAATCTGACATTTGCAGGGCAGGATCATGCCATGTTTTGCTGAAGGGCATTTTGATGGGTCTTTTCATATACTACTCTTGACTGAACCTGGTAATCAAAGAAATGGAACAAAACGAGTACTTACTCACTAAACCAGTGCCGGCCCCTCAGCAACCCAAGTGTGTTTGCATGGCACAAAAAACCAGCACAACGTTAATTCCCTCCTGTTCCCCTCAATAGAAAGAGACTTGGAGCATTTTCCAGGATACAGGGGAGAGCACTTAAGAGGTCAAACTCATCCCCAATAGACTGATGCCAGTGCCACAGCAGCAGCTGATTCTAAGGAGAGTATTTATCCAAGAATGGAATGTGGCACTGCTCTTTTCTTCTATTTAATTTCAGGTAACATTTATGGTCCACAGAAAGAAAAAATAAGGGGTTTTTTGCTGTAACAATCCCCAACATCCAGCTATGCTCTCCAAAGGTAAATATAGGTCCAAACTTCCTCCCCAACTTCAAACTAGCTCCTTAATAGAGCATTAATTGTATGACACTGTTACGCAAAAATTAGAAAAAGATGGCCCCAAAGACATCAAGCACATATCCCCATAATGTTCACTCATATTTAAGGGGCCAAAAACACAAATCAATTTTACTGAATATATGGCCAGTTATTCAAAGCATCAGTATTAACATAATTAACATTATAATGGATTTCTTCAAAAGGGAACTAGTATAATAATTACACAAGGCATTCCAAATGGGAAACAAAGCCAACTACAAATTTCAGAGGTTATTTTATGCAAATACTGTAGCTGTAGTGTTCCGAGAATTCTATTGTAAGCTGAATTGTCCACTTCTGATACTATGAATAATTGCATACCCATTTATTTCTAATAACCTATTATTTATGTGCAATTTCTTTTGTCCTTCTAAATGCTATGAACCCATTTAGAGAAACCACCTACATGACAACTTACCAATTATCCTTATAAAATGTTGCATTGCTTTGGATTAGCTATACACAATTAAATGCCAACTAACTATTGTGTTCTTATAAGTTAGCAAAAGTCTGTGAACCCCAGCAATATAACACTGCATTTAATTCTAAACCATTCCTAAAAGAAGCTGATTTATATATAATCACCCCAGAACACAATCAAATTGCACTCAGTTTTGCCATTAAAAAGATTAGTGAGTGCAGGTATAAATATTTAATGTGCAAAGAACAAGTGCCATTTTCCAGACCATGCCCAAACAAACTCATTCACTGCTTCACTCTTCCAGTGCACCGATACTGCAGCCACTGTCCCATGTACACCCATGAGCAGCTCCATGGTGCCATGCATTTACCCACCCTGTTCACCTCAGGATACACTGACATTTCACAAATTGGCTTAGAGTTGGTAAATTGGATTACTCACACCTACTGCATCCATGCTGTGGGACTCTGCTTTCCTCTGGGTCACACTGCTGAGCATCAGTGTTGCTCAGAGGAGCTGGCCCTTGCTGATGTGAGTCCTCAGAATTGCAGTAATCATGACTCCCAGAATGGAGCTGACTCCTGCCTGGCTAGCTCGTTCATGTCTATGTGCAAACCATCCAGCAAACATTCAATGTGTTTCTTTTCAAGCTCCTTTGTCTCTTTAAGCTCACCATAAAACTGCTGTAGCACCTCAGTAGCTCCCGTGCTTGAGACACTAAGGCTCGCGCTGCCTCAGGGGACAGCAGGACAGCAGTGGGGTGCAGTGGGACCTGCCAGGGGAGTGATGCTGCCACGGGTGGGTTACAGAGGCAGCAAGCAGGATTCAGTCCTGGAAGCCTCCACATCTTCTGAAAGACTGCGGCATAGCTGTACCTGAGCTATGGATCGTTTCTTCCTCCGATCCTCAATGATTTTGATTTAATGCTGGACTTTGAGCAGTTTTCCTTCTGAAGCAAACTCAGGCTACTTCTGTTATTGTTATCCTGGAGGGTCTGCCATGCCAGCAAACAGCTTTATATTTACAGCGGTTAATAATGATACTTATTCTACTCATTACATAGTTATCTTTCTATCTTAATGCATTTTTCTTCTCTTTCGGTGCCCTTGGGCTTCCAGCAAACAAATCATTTGTGGGCAAAGCACTTGTATGGCCCTCAAATCGTAAACCATTCAAAACATAGACAGTGAAAAATGCAACACAAGACAGACCTGGAGGGCCTGTCCTCCACTGTCCAGAAACTGTGAAATCACCCATGTATAAAATACACTGTCTGTCTCTTGTGCTTCAGATTGCTGAGTTAAAATGGCAACAGTCAGGGCACATGGGCTGGAGAGGCATAAAATGGCCTGCAAAAGCAATTAAGTGCCACAGAGACATTTGGATTTGATAAGAACAGAAGATTGTTTACGGCCCTGTTTACTCCTGACCATGAATACTGTGCTTTGTGTACAACAAGGACCTGAGCAAACCCCAGAGCTCCGACACATTTGTTGCTCTGCTGAGACTCTGCAGGGCACAGACAATTCCCACTGGCACCACTGTGCAGGTGGCTTTCCTGAGGCTTTCTGCTCCAAATTATGATCTCCAGCCATATGGAGAACACACTCATCAAACACATACAGCCTTCAGAGCTGATCTCCCTTCTGTACCCTCTTGTTTTATGTGGTCCTGTTCCCCTACATGCCCCCACACCATGTTTTTTGTCTCTCTGGTAAGAACACAGTCAGGCTTTACTGCTAGAAAAATCATTAGGAGTTTGGGATTCAGACGGAATGGGGAACCTACCGTGCTTTTCACCACCATGCAAGCATTGCTCACCCCAGGCAGGCTGGCACCCTCGGCCACCAGGAGGGGAACAGACTCCCAGCTGTGTTTGTCCCAGCTCCAAGAGCTAAGCCACGTTTTTCAGACATGGGAGAACAACTCCTCTCACCTTTAAAAGCCGGCCATGAAGCACTGGACAGGCCAAGAGAGAAAGCTCCAGCAGCAGGAGAGCCCCAAGGCAGTGGCCTGTGGCAGCCATGGGGTTTTCCTGCTGCTCCCAAGGTGAGGGGAGAGGGAGTTTCCCAGTGCAGCCTCCTCTCAGCGTGGCGAGGGCCCTGGGTTCACACCTGACATGACACCGCCAGGCGTACCCGCCTGATTTTGGAGGGATGGAGGTGCACGGAAGCCCAGCCTCCACGAGGTCTCACCACATCTGGAGAAGTTGTTCCAATAGCTCTCTGTGAGAAATAAATGAGGAAGACAGAAGATTTTAAGTGTTCTATTTTTGGTTGTTTGTTGGGAGTTTTTTTCAAACATTTATTGGGATGTATGTCTAATGCCTAAGATTAGTATTTTGGTTTTTCCTCTGAATATAAATACATTGCCTATGGATATATCAGAAGTACACAATAATGCAACTATGAGTTATTTACCTGCTGGGGCAATGCTAATGAGTGTTCTAGCAATGAAAATGGCTTCACTGGCTTGTAAAATATAAAACAGCAGGGAACTCACTGGAGACCCCACAAGCATATGTCAATAAACTTAAATTATTCACAAATACACAAGCCTCCCAAGATACCAGCTTCCCAGCCTCCTTTCATTTCCTGAGTGCTCCTGACTGCATCACATTTTGAGCAAAGTCAAAGACTAATTTTCTGTCTTCCTCAAGCCTCTGAAGTTTTTGCAGAAGCCAAATAATCATATGAAAAACATTTCGTTCAGAGGCAAACTGAATATTTTATTGGCTAATACTTCATCGTATCCAATTGACATGCATTGCAAAGTGTAATAGCAATACAGGACAATTGTATCTAAGACCACAAACACCTGAATGTAAATGACATTTTACCAGAGTGCTCTAAAAATGCACTCAGACACAGCACTGACACAGTGTGCTCTTGTTCAGAATGTTGCTGTTCTTTTTCTCCTCTACATCAATCCTGACAATATTAACATCTGTAACAATCACTGACCACTCCCATTTTGACATTTCCATTGTACACTGCCAAGCTCTGCAGTGTGTTACAAGTAAAATAGAAGGTGCTAATCCCCACCAAAAGTCTTTCAGCCAAAATTCAGATCAATGTCTGGACTTTAATAAAAAAAAAATCCCACATTAGAATACAAGTCCAGGCATCTGTTGTCATAAAAAGATTGTGATTGTTGTATTTCATGTCCCTTTTCATTATAAATCCATTTAGCATCCTTTATAACAGCCAGCCTACCCTCAGCAAAAATTATGTGATGTTCCCGTAGATGTCATATGTGCCCTGTGCTTTTACAGCACTTCTATTGTAATTCAACATTAATTATCTTTCCAATTAATGTACTGCATAATGCTGCAATATAAAATGCTCACATTTTGCAAATGAGAAAATTGAGCTCAGTTCTGTCTGCTTTGATCCCATTTTACTTTTATTATAATTCAGTACCAGAATTCTTTTCCTTCTTGGTTGGGTTATTGACACCCTGAACACACTCAAGGGAGCTATCTCCTGCATAGAAAAGATACGTTTATTCTTTTCTTTTCCAAGAGAAGACCTCCAATTTATTTTTCAATACTATTTAGATATACTTTCCTGCCTTATGATTGTTACTGAATAGCACATAAGGAAAACTGAGGTGACAGAAGTACTAATAGAACAGCATTTACCAGTTACCATAAATGTAGACATCATAAATACCTACAACTGCTGGAAAATGGTAAGTGTGAAGTAGATTACAAACACAGGAAAAAAGGTGATATCAAAACTGTGGTCAAAGAATGGAAAACACTCTCTTATTTAGAAGATAAATGATCCAACGTATTCCTTAAATGTTGTGTGTCAAAAATACCATTCAAAGTTTTACTGCTGACTACCATAATAAAAAACATAAAAGCTAAAATATACAGAGAGTATAACATATAGAAATGGAAAATACATATACAAAATTGCTTCCTATATTTATGATGGAAAGAATATATTGTGAGTTTCCACAATGAGGAACCTAATTTTTCTGTTTGTTTGGTTTAGTTGCTGTCAATAGCTGCCGTCTTTGTGGGCTACTGGATTTGACCCCCAATGCCACCATCTCAAAGCACCTCACAGTTCTTTTTCATCCTGAATGTGCTAAAGTGCTTATGGAAGGTACAAATTCTCCCTTTCCCCAGAGATATTAGGTCTAGCTCTCTTCCCTCTTACCCCACCACATCATTTTTAACAGAACTGAACCTGTAACACACAGAAAGCTGCAAAAAAAAAAAATCAGCTGACCCTCGCACTCACTAGTCTTATATTCATTCTTTAATGCCCACCATTAGCTGGCAATTACTGAGTATGTGAATATGCCCTGAGAAGAATGTGCAGATCAGACTGAAGGAATTTTAGAATGTCACCTATAAAATATTCCCTCAGATAGCTAAACAGCCTCATTTTAGAAAACATTGCTGGTCAAAAGGTTTATTTTTAAGAGTATGTTTAAGAGCAGCCTATTTAGCATTTTGAGACAGGATTTCCTCTCGAACTGTTTTGGAATACTTCACTGTAATCTCGAGCTTTAAGTGCACAGGCTAGCTATTACTGATCTATCAGTTATTCAGACAACCTATTTTAATGGGAAGTAGCGCTCCTGCTTTAACATCATCCTCGACCAAAGCCTTTTGAACTTACTTTTACTAATACCTTAGCAATGATCTCTACCTACTGCTGCAGCAGGTACAGCTGAGGCAAATAGCCACGGAATGCTGCTATTTTTTCCAATGCCTCCGTAAAGTTATAGGGAACCTCAGATTTATTTAAGATAGCTTTAGTGACCTGAAACTTTCATTTGTTTGGTATTAACCCACTTCATTCTGATATGGCTTGATTTTGTGATTTCTATTTCTTTTATTTATTTATTTAATTACTCTTCCACCCTCACTTGTACCTCACTTTTGGTTTACTTATTTTAAATGACCATTATTACAGCTGTTAATTTTGAAACAATTCCACCATGTGAATGTCAGTCTTCAGGAGATTGGGATCTTAGCTAGTCAACCTAAAGGACCAACAGCTGGAGGGTTTTGCACCATCAGTGAGCTGTACACAGGTGTCATTGCTGCAATAAACACGGCTAGAACAGGAGAAGAAAAGGGTAATATGTTAGGAAAGACAGACAAACAAGATTTTGTGGAGATCTGAATACAAAATGACAAGATGTTCCTAACTACGGACTGAAGTTAAGCTGTCTTAATCATTCCCCTGTCAGTGGCAGACTGATTCTCGTCATCAGTGAATGGCTGGGAGTTTGCTGTGTTTACCATCAGCTAACAAAGTGTGCAGCAGATGCTCTCACAGAGTCCATTTGTGTCAACACCTCAAGTATCCAACACTTGAGTTTTCAGTCTGGCCAAGGCACATCTACCACAAGCAATTATTTATCAGACAGAGGCTGACAAACTATGAGAAAGAAGACTGTAACCTTCTCTACTGGCTAAATTAGCAACTGTGTGCCCATTATCCACATATTCTTTCTCCAAGTATTTTTCCCCTTAGATTCCTTTTCTTCAGAGATAAAGAAATGTCTCTGGTGAAAAAGACAACCAGCTGCCAAAGACTGGTGTTTAACCAGCCTCTCAAGGGAAAACTGCAGCCTAAAAAGACACCCTTTTATGAGGCCATTCAGTGTTATACCGTCTTGTACCCTTTGGTCTTCTGGCTCCACCAAAGCCCATTCTGTTCTGGACAGCAACATCTCACAGCTCTCAGACAGACATCCAGGAAAAGTCCACATCCTGGCTCTGAGATCATAGGTACTACTGTTAAGCATAAAGTAACCCAAGCAAAACCAGGTAAACCCAGACAACCCAGCCAAAGGCTCTATTTACAGCGATCCACACTATCAAAGGAAAGAAAAAGAATATTGCTGAAACAGAGAGAAAATTTTCACCACTGAGTTCCTTTACTTTTTTCTTACATTGATCAGCACACAGAAATGAGCAAAATGCAACTACAAGACTTTTTGAAACTTCATTTTACACTATGAATTTAGAAATTAAAATTATATATGAATCCCATTAACTTAGAAATTAACACTCAAAATGACACTTCATGATTGCTATAAAAAACCTCTCGGAAAATCACTTCCAACCTACTGAATATATTTCCAATGATTTCAGCAGGTTTAATTACTGCATATATATTCCACACAGGATTCTACAGGAAACAAGAAATGAAAGCTAAATACCAGTGTTAAAAACATGGGAGGCCAAAGCTCCACAGGTCGTTTAAGAGAGCCCAGTGGCCTCAATAATACTAACTACACAAGCAAGGATTGCTTGTGTAAGTTAAGATAGCAGAAACAGATTTGCAAATTGCATGGATATTCAAAATTTTTTAATTTGCATGTTGTCCTGGTTTCTGTTTTATTTCATAGAAGTGAATGGAAAACAGCCTGAACATTAGTGGTTTTTTTCTGTAAAGGATGTTCAGGCTTCACAATACACATTATATTTAAACTTCACATCCAGCTTAGTTACTTCTAAGCACACCTTGAATTTAGCAGCCAGTTTCTGGTTCTGAGCTTCAGCAAAAACATTCTTCCAGTCTCCAAAAACACCGTGAATATAAAGAAGAGGAAATTATTACCCTTGATTCTAAGGACCAAGGAGTATAATTTAAAACAAAATACTAACATCTCTCTCATTATATTTCAGGATAATCAATTTTTTCTTCTCTTTTTCCCCTTTAAGAAAAAATATCTGACCCAAGAATACACACTTATGTTTGCCTTGTGTTTGGAGTCTTCAATAGAATGTGAACATAAAGCAACCACAGGAAGTTACTGGTCTGCCTTCACAGCTCTGGCATCTGCCTTGTACAGCTGCAGAAGACTAGAAAAGGTGACCAGCAGCTGTGAAACCAACCCAGAAAACTCAAAAGTGTGGCTTTTAACTGCAAGAGCTCTGTGTGCTTAGAGACGCTGCTCTAAGCTGCAGTCTACCTTTAATCTAGATTTCAGAGAGCCCACAGTTGGAGGTTGTCTGAAGTTCTAGCCTGATCCATGGCTAAAAGACACAGATCAATCCGTGGAGCATCTGGATTCCATGAGTTGACTGTGGTCCATAGGCAATCCAAAGGGTTATTTAGAAAACCCAAGAAGAAAGATCTGTGGAGGCACTCAGTCTACACAGAAGCCAAAATAAAACTCTTCTTTGTTTTAGTTGGTGCTTAGTGCATACCACAACAGAGGGTGGGCTGTAGGGCACTTCTGCTAATCATATTATACAGGACTTTACTGAATGGTAGTGGCCCTTGGGGCAAAATCAATTGACAGGTTCCTGAAGCACAATCGGTGTTTCCTAAACAACACCCAGCCCTGAAAATTATACATAAATATTAATCATCTATTGATCCAAATTCCTGTCTGCCCAAGACAAAGAGCTACCATTCACCACTCTGGCAAAACACAAACAAATTTACCTTTATGGAAAAGAATCGAGCCAACAGCACCATGAGTCTCCTGAGCTTTAACACTCGCTGGCTGGAAAGTGACCCTTTCTGCTACGCCTGGATCTGCTCAGCTGTTGGGGAGAATCCAAAGAATTCAGCTACCTGCTTTACACTGGCAGTCAGGTTCTGAAAGCAGTACAGTGAAAGTGACACATGCAATATGCTTCCTCTTAAAAAGGGAGTTACCCACTTGCGATGTGCATTGCCATCATCTACTAATTTCATTGACTGTTTTCTGTGTTGCACTTCTGTTTTCTGGAGCTCTGCTTTTTTATAGCCAGACTCAACTTGTCACTAAAATCAAATTGATTTTGGTCTTTCAGAAGCCTGTGCCATTTCCTCTTAATTTCAGCAGATTTCAAGGAATGGGCTCAGATGTGTTTTGGCTGTCCGTAAACAGCATCTGCTTTACCCCTTTCAGGTCTTCATATATTATGACCATAGTATTTTTATCCTCAGTGTGTTTGTTCCAGGTGACTGCAGGATCAAAACAGGATCCCCAGCCAACTGTAAAGAAGAGAGAAAAGCATTGGTGTGACCTTTCTTTCTAACTGGGTACTTTTTTCTGTACGACTGAAGAATTGCCTTCTGTTGCCTGTCGGTTACATCAATGCAGACAAAAAGAACAGCCTGTCCTTTCCATGGTACTGTCTGCACAAGAGAATGACAGAGGCTTTGATGCCTTAAGTGGCTACCTAGAAACAGAGACTA
>QWTY01001948.1:0-10816 GCA_008033365.1 Pseudorectes ferrugineus | reverse complement strand
TCCAATGTTGGGATCTCCAGGCTTCCCTTGTCTGATTGCTCTAAACAGTCAATTTTTCCTCTTCTATTCTTATAAATGTATTCTTACACTTTTCTGCGTTTAGTTCTTTATAGAATCCCAGAATGGTTTGGGTTGGAAGGGACGTAAAGCCCATCCAGTTCTCCCCCCGCCATGGGCAGGGACACCTTCCACCATCCCAGGGTCCTCCAAGACCCATCCAGCCTGGCCTGGGACACAAGTCCAAACCCCAATGTCCATTTTCAAAGGCATTGTCTTGGACCAGCTGACTTCTCAAGCTCGTTTGTGTTTGTTTCTCTTCTCCTGATTAATTTCTTATGTCCCACAGCACATCTGTTCTTCTGCCCAGCCCCACATTCCATTCAACACGAGTTTGCTCAGGGGGCCTTGGCTTCCCAAAAAACCCAGCACTGGATCTTCAGCATTCGATCAGCCAGAGATTCTTTATTTCCTCACATTCTCTTTTTAATTTTCATTTTTTTTCTGTAAAAACATATCAATCATCTGCTTGTGGAGTTCAGCACTCCTCCCACTTTACTGCAATATTTTTACTCTTAGCCTCTCTTGCCTGATTTAACGGACAATATTAAAAATGCCGACTGCTTCACAGCCATTTATTGTTTGAAATAAATCCACCTTTTTTAATTTTTTATTTTACTGGCTCGCCACATTGCTGGAGGACACTGAACAGAACCTCAGTTATACTATCAAATTTCAAGAAAATATCAGTTTTGATGGGGAGTTCAATTCCTTCATTCTGCCTCTGAAATTACATTATTAGGTCAATTTACTTTTATTATTGCATTCTCTTTCTTGATCATTTTAATCCAAGGCATCTGGCCCAAATCTGTTACATTCAGTGTTGGGTTCTGGTTCAAAAGAACTGATCACAGACATGCTGACTCACGTGGAAACCACTTGAAAGCCCAGATTTTATTAGGCTTTAAGACTCCTGCCTTGCATTTTTAAAAGTATTGTACTAAGATTATAAAATAAAGAACCCAAAAAAAATTCAAGAAATGAGAAAGTTTGAGATTTTGAGGTAGAAAAAGAAGGAAAGGCATAAAGTGAGAAGGAATTTCAAGAGGAAAAGAAGCATGATAGCAAATGTTTTAAGAGACTAAACTTTGGGCTCATGAACTGAGAAGGAAATGGAAAGGCACTTGGGGAATCAGCCTTGTATTCTGATTATTAGGAGCACATGGGAACACTTTTTAGCTGCAGATCATTCCCAGTGTAGACTAACTGGGTTTTTTTGGGGCCGTGTATGACACTCAGCACAGTGGAGAAAGGTGTGAGATTATTCCACGTTGTGCCATTAGGTGGTATCAACAAAAAGTAAAAAAAAAAAAAACAGAAAATGAAAATAAATTGATTGATTTAGAACTTGGAGAAGTAAAATTACTGTCCGTGGTGTCAGCATACAGTGGGAGAACCATGGTGGGAGCTGCACCATTTTGCTTTGTTGTGTTGTAAAACCAGAGTGGAAACAAACTGTTCTAATTATGTTCTCCTCTGGTTTGTTTTTTGTTTTTTGGGTTTTTTTGTTGTTTTTTTGTTTGATTGTTTGTTTAATTTTAAACTGTTCCATTTAGGTTGACCTGCTCATCCCTACAAAGATCACTGGGATCATCACCCAAGGAGCTAAAGATTTTGGCCACGTCCAGTTTGTGGGGTCCTACAAGCTCGCTTACAGCAACGATGGGGAGCACTGGAAAATATACCAGGATGAAAAGCAGAAGAAGGACAAGGTAAAGCAAAGAGAAAAATCGGTGTTTTGGTTGTGGTAACACCACTGATGGAAGTCTGCAGATTATTTCACGGGGTTCCATACGCATGGGATCCCACAGATTGGGGTCAAGGTGAATAAAAGAGTCAAATAACACAATGACATTCAGAGTGCAGTAATATCACACCTATCAGTGCCGTGCACTTGATTAATTGCTATTAAATACGGGGCATAAAACTTTACAGTTCTCCATTAATCAGAACTATTTCTTCATTTAACCCTAGAGCAGAAGGTGTATAAATAGCAGTGTGTTTGTATATTCAAAAAAAGTGTTTCAGTGCATTTTTTGGTGCATATGGACAGTTTTCAGTGATTTCCTGTGAAGCACATCCTTGTTACCCAGCCATTTTGGAGAGATTTTCTTTTTTCTGGGAATTAATGGATAGGGTTTCAACTACCCAGTGAAAATATTATTTTTATTATGCCATAAAATGAATACGAAACATAAAAAAAGTTTCACAACTTCCTCTGCAAATGTTTAATGAGAGGCATAGGGAAAGTATAGGTTGGCTGATTGATTTACCTGGAAGCATTTAACTTTTCTCTCGTTATTCATCACACCTTTCCTTTAAACTGTATAACACTTTTATACTGCAAATACCTGAATTTCATAATAACATCTGTTAAGAAAAATATTACAGCATATGCATCGCTTAGGGAAATGTTAAGCAAGATGACAAAATGTGAATTATTTATTAAATGTCTTAGTGGGGTTATGTCTGATTGAAACAAAAGATGAATTTATTGAAATACCAGATGGCTGAGGAGTCTGATAACATCTCAAATCTGGGTACTCAGGGTGATAAAAGTTCAGACTTCCACTCATATTTCTTAGTATAAATAAAAATTCTTTGGGGAAAAAAACCCAACATATCCTTCACATAAGTCCATTAAATTAATTTTCTTTCAAACAGTGAGAAAACTTTTGATGTGCATTGACGTGTTCTGTATGAGTACAGGGAGACCTAATGATGGGGGATTAGACAACTGCATCTCCCACACTGCACTGATTTTAAATGATTGATAAATGTCGTTAATTAGGGGAACGTGTCCTAAATTACTGGATTCAGTACGTGCATAGCTGCATGTCTGTGGCTGCATCACCAGGCCCTGCTATCCAGAGATGACACTGAAGTCCTGAAACCCAAATGTCAGCTCACTGTGGCTTTAACCCAAACTGAGATATTTTTTTCTGAAGGATTTTAGATAGGGAAAACAAAATCAGTTGGTTTAGGCACCTGACTCGGGAGGTTCTGACACCAGTGATTATGGATGTGTCTGGTATAACTGGTTGTCAGATAAAAATTGGAAACAAACAACTCACCTTTCCCAGGCGTACCGCAAATGCATTCAATTTAAGTGACAGATAGTGGCTTCAGTACTTTGTACACATCCTGTTTTAAATCCCTGGCATTTAAAATAAAATTTGAAAATGAAAAGTTCTGCTGTGAAGGAAATGTCTTCTCCAAGCCAAACTTGTGCTGTGAACTATTGCATTCATTTTATTTTAAAGTAGAACGTGGGTTAGAGTCCCTTTTAACAAATCTAAAAGAAAATACACTCTGACATAAAGTACTGTTCCAGTTTACGCTTGTTTGTACCACTGGCCAAAGCAATTAAATTGTTTTGGCTTTCTTCATCAGATGGACAGTTAATTGCTACACACATATTCCATTAGGAACAATGGAAAACTCTTAATCATTGTCTCATTTAAACACATCACACCCCGTATTAATAAACGTCCCTGAGAATAAAATAGTTGTGTATTATTATGATTTTTTAACAAGTCAAGACCAATTAAAAGCAGAATAAGATGAAATGCACTTCACTGGAAATTAGAGGTTAGGATTTCTGAATCTAAATTTGTACAAAATAAACAAACAAGTTCACTTGATTTGAGTCTAGACCTCAGCCTTTGATACGCAAACATCAAACTAAAATATCTGTTGGGTTTTCTTTTTCCATATCATAAATATCCAGAAAAGTTAAAAGTCTGATGACAGAATCTGACTATCCAGAAGTCAGTGAACTTGGTAAAATTTTATGGGAGGTAGGGCTGGAAAGGGTCTCAAGACAGCACTTAGGCAGACACCTTTTGACCTACAGAGGCACTGTGGTCCTCTCCTCCTATGCCCTCTGAGGGCTTCTCAGCATAAAATGGGATTCAGGAACCCCCAAGCCCCTTCCTGTCACCTTGGAGTAGGTGCAGACAGCTAAATTTCAGAGCTAAGGCTTAATTCATTCACGTGCCCTTCACCTCAGGCAAGGCTGTACCATCCTCCATCAGATTATTGTTTAATATGTTCAAAGAAACAGACAGTGATGGAAATTCTACAGTATAAACAGTCAGCTTTGGTGTTTAAATATCCTCTAAGGTGGAAAGGTGGCTTATCCCCCTTGCTGCAATCACCCACCCTGTCCTCAGAGGACACAAAAACCTGACTGTATCTTCATTTTTTTCTTTTATTTTTGGTTGGAATACTCCAGCCTTTTTACTCTCGGTTTCCATCATCCACTTCATTACTGAGAATACATAAATTTCTTCAGCCAGAGGAGTGGAGTGTCACCCAGTAAACCCTTTTTGACACCAAACCCCTCCTCACCACCCCATCTGGTGTGCTCCCATGGGATTTGCCCACTGGGTAGAAACCCTGGCCTGTGTGCACAGGGACAGAAATATAAATAAAAATAAAATCACAAGGAGAAAAATCAGTGCTGTACCTCACCCACGAGGAGCAGGAGAGGAACAGCACCATTAGTCCTGTCTGATATTACCACCTTTGCACAGGATCCACTACAATTTCTTCATCTTAAGATAAGATAAAAGGTTTGTTCCCAAATGCAAGCACTCTGTGAAAGGAACCAAGTTTTCATAGCAAAGTGAAACTTCTGTGAAATGTTACATCTGTTTTCAGGAGATACAGAAGGGAGGTTAAAGGTAGATACCAACAACTATCAACAGCAGCAAGCATAAATTATTCATATTTTACCCTCATTAATTCCATTTATTAACTGAACATCTTGATTTATTCTATGAAGGATAGAACACACAGATTTCTTATTTCTTCTGCAGGTGATTTAGTCACCCTATACTCATCCTGTGATCCTTGTTTAACCATCAAAAAAGTTTAGGAGAAAGGTGGGTCCAAAACGTTTCAGGGAAAGGAAGAGAGGATGAAAGGAAAAAAAAACCTTTTAAAGTCACAGACACAAATGGTAGGCTGGTAATAATGATTTGTGGGTGAATATTGTTACTTTTTAATGCATTTAGGCAAGAGCTGAGAACCTAATCCCATCTGGTGCTTAGCATCTCACTGCTGATCTGTTTACAGGATGAGTCCTAACATATCATCAGATCTCACTGAGTTCCTGGGGCTGTTCATTTATCCCTCTTCACCACTTTTTGAAGTTCATTTTCAAAGGAGAAAATGACTGGTCTCTTGTATTGTGTTATATACAATAAATTATACCTTTTATATATTTGTACAAATACATAAAATATGTATCTTGCACACTGTGTGCAGCCTTTAAATTGGGTCAATCCTTAACAAAATAGTGATTTAGAGGAGAAGGAAATAAGGTGTTCAGTTTTTGCACCATTTCAACTGGAAAAGCTGTTCCAAGAACAGTGTCTCCTGCAGCTCCTGCTTGGCTTCTGCTATTTTAATGGCCACTCATTTCATTTCACATCTGTGCTGAATTCCTGTGAGTGCAGACTAAAAGTAACAGTGGGTAAAATAAAAAAGAATTTAAAAAAAAGAAAGAAAAAAGAGGAAAAAAAGCATGTCTTTAGAAAAGGGAGCCTTTCTCATTCATTTGAAATAGTTTGAATGAGTTGCCTGGAAAAATATGAAAGCTCTGCCTGTTGCCTTCAAGAAGCAAAATAAATTACATTGCAGGCTGGCACGTAGGGAGAAAATATATTTTAGAAACAGGACCAGAGCTAATAGCTATCTTGATTTTCTCAACTAGAGGTCAGTAGCTCACTGTGCCTCCAAAGCTGAGGACGTCCAAACCAAATCTGACCTTTTTCTTTTTTTTTTCTTTTTTTTTTAATCACATTCCACATGTGATTTATAAATTGCACAGCCTGCTGTAGGTAACTCAAGGCCAGCTGCAGTGTGGAATGGCATTTCAGAGGCTCTTTTTTGCAGGAAGATGAGAACATTTGAAAGTAGCCTAAAGGAGTCTGGCAGTCTGCAGCACTGCCAGTCACCATCAGCCATCAGCAGTGCAATTAACTGCAGGTAGACAACATCCAGTATGCAAATGGCCACTGGGTTCCTGCACAAAATGATGGACTAGTTGTAATTTATACATTTCTGAGTGTACAGTCTATTGCCAGGGTGAGACAAGACAGGAATCCACTTTTTAAAGAACAGTTATATCGTGTCAGGTTAAAAATCTTTCTGCTAGGTTTGCTAATGCTTTTTCTGATGATGTTTAATTGTTATAATATCTGGTTCACACTGATAGATTCAATTCCTACATATAATCTACATACTTGGCACAAGTAATTAATTTTTTTTTGAGTAATATTACTTACATTATTACTAGTGAATACTATTATTTGTAATAATAGTTGTAATTTCTAATCTAAGTGACTTTTTTATCTGCACTGGTTTAAATTATGAGTGACTTCCACTACTTCGAGCTGAATTATCATGATTTGTGTCAGATGAGGATCTAGCTATGCTCATTTCAGCTGTGCCCTCAGCACACACATCTCCCTCCCTCACACCACACCTAAATCTGGGGATGTCGACAAAATGGACAAAAGGCAAAATGCTCAAATTATCAACCTACCTTGAATTTCTGTAAGCATTTCTGGAGGGAGGTTGGTCTTCAAAATATTTCCCTTTTTGGCTTTGAACCTCCTATAAACCATGCACAGTGGACTAAACCCCCATTTTGTAGCATCAACATGTAGATCAGATGGCAAAGATAGCATGAGAATGTGAGAGTATGTTTCATAAGTTTAAAAGTTTTATCTCCCTCTATCTATTCTGAACCTGAAGAAATAATAAAGGCTGTGTAATAGATATTCATGGGTGTGATATTTATGCACTTTATGTATGGTAACTGAGAGAAAGGATGTCTTTCTCTCCTCTTATTCATGCCAAAAATGCATGTGCCCACAAACACATGCGTGTGCCACCTTTATTTTTTCTGAATATTGAGATGTTATGCACTGGAGCAAACTCCAAACAGGAGCCATGACTGAATATCCTTTATAAAATATTCTTCCTCTAATATGAGCAGGATTAACTGCTCCATGAAATAACATTTTTAAAATACTCTGCTCGGTGTGAAAAACGTTGTTAAGGTACAGCAGACAACATTCCATTCCCCAAGCTGCTAATTTTCAGGTATTTCTCCTAAATTATTCTGTCTTAAAACACAGGACAGTTTTCTTTTTAAAATTCTGATCTACTTACATTGTCATCATCTGGACTTTCTGCTAATGCCATAAAACGCTTTGTTTATGCTGAAAAATCTCACTGAGTGTTTTGAAGTCAAGACATTCAAATTGCTTGCTGGACACAAGTATAAACAAGAATTGTTTCTATTTCAGAAACCTTTTCAGCAGAGAATATCGGTACCTATTTTCCAGGCTTTCACTGTTTTTTTTTCCCCACGAAATAATCACGAATTAAGTTGTCATATTTAGAAGTAAAAGAACATGCGTTTTCTGGCTTTTCCTTTTAACAGCAGCTGCAAGAGGCTGAGCTACAGAGGAGCTACACAGGGGTGTGGAGGGTCTGTATGTGTAAAATTGCTAGAGCTGCTGAGTAAATATTCCAGCAAGCTGCACCTTTTGAGTATTCAGACCAACATAAATAGATACAGACACTCTAAAATCTGTAACATTCTACAGCAGGGTCGTCAAAAAGCAGGAACTTTTTGGTCCACTTGTACAAAAAAAAAAAAAAAAAAGTCACCTTGTAATGTGGCAGCCACTGGTTTTGGGGAGGGTGAAGCTCTGTGCAAAGGAAGGAGCATCTTGTGGCAGATGACCAGAAAACTGGAAAAGTAGGTTTGTTATTTTTCCCTAGTGCCCTTTCCCAGCTCTGCCTTTTTCTTTTTTTTTTTTTCCTATCTGTGTCCTTAATAGCCCCAGCTGTTTTCCCCCTCACAGTTCATTCTGAGCTTCAGCAGTGGTTAAAGGCTGTGGAAGCTGTGCCACAGTTTAATTACGTGTTGAAAGGGGAACTGTGGCCTTTAGATGGCTGGGCACGACCCTGCTATCATTGCTCGTCCCCTCCTGGCCCTGGTGAGGGGACACTGCAATATTGCCTGCTATCGATTTTCCCCACGCCACTTATGGTTTTATAGACATCTACAGTATCTCCTCTCGGGCTGGAGAGGCTTATCTGTTCAATAACTCCCAAAAAAAACCTTCTCCTTGCTGCTTCCTTCTCTGTGTTTGCTGTTTGGGATGAGGCAGGAGCAGACCTGCACCCACCCAGAGCTCAGGGTGAAGGTGTGCACTGGCTGTGTGCCCTGACACATGGATAATTTGCATTCTGGTCTTTATTTCTTGAGCACAAGTCACCCTGGGGTTATTTCATCATTGCAAATTTATATTTTTTACATAGAGAGTTATATTTTGATTCCAACATCAGCCTCTCAAATCATAAAAACTCATGGCAGTCTTCAGAGGTATCCTGAAAAAAACTGCTCAGAAATAAATGTGAGGAGTGGTTATTGAGAGGCAGCAGCTTTTCAAGAGTTTTTAATTCCATAAGTGGTTTATTTAGTATTGACTGTTTGGGCATAAAGCAGCAGATAGGTAAAGAAAAATTACTTTTAGCCACAGAAATAGCTTCTTTTTTCTACTGATAAATCATGTTTTGTCCTTTGTCCTCCCTGCTGTTTCCAAATTCCTTGACTCCTTTAGTGAATTGAGGCTGAAGGAAAATGAAGAGTGGCAAAGAATATGGTTTTTCCCATAAGAAATTTGCCATGGGGCCACAAGAAAAAGGAACAGTAAATTTAGAATATTATATTTCATGCAAGTCACATTTGTGCATGGTGACAAAGCTTCCCTCACTTTCTGATAAATTTATTTCCCTAAAATTTTTCTTCTGATCTAGCATATTTAGTCAATTTCTTGAAACTAGATCTTGAATTTGGAGGGAAGGTGTACTTTGTATTTGCATAAAATAACCTCTGAAACAGATGAGCTAGACTCCAAGTGATAACAAAATCATGCAGGAGTTAAAAATAAAATTTAATTCTTGTTTTCCTGCTGTAAGTAAATGACATAATCCTCCCTCCTTCAGCTGCATTTGTTGCTGGTTTTGCACCATGTAATTTTATTTATTTTGCATATCTATATGCAGATATGAACACTGGGGCTGTAGAAAGGTTCTTCTGGTAAACAACATTTTTTGTTCTAAGCCTTCATTTAAATGTTATCTTTGAAATGTATCTTCCATAGGAAGAATGAAACAGCAAATAAAATAATTTTCCAGTAGTTCTGCAGCGAGGGCTGTCTGCAGTTCTGCATTACTCAGCATCTAGCCTGGTAAAAAATATCAACAGGTATTCTGCATGCACGTGCAAGAAATCAATTTAAAAAAAAAAAAAAAAAACACTTTTAGGCTTTCCTAGCTGCATTTTGAGTTTTGGGAGGTGCCATTGTAATTTCAATAATGAATTTACTGCCTGTTATTTTTTGCTACGAATGAAACTGGACTTGAAGTGCAAATCTTGTTAGCCCAAGCTCCTGCTGATTTATGTATCAGCCCTGTACTCAGGCAGCAAACAATTTTCCCTGTGGTAAATAATTTTGGGGGTTTTTTTCCTTAGACTCCCAAAACCGATGTTTCTGTGGTCATTCTCTCTGCCACTCTGCCCATCCGTCAGAACTCCCACATCCTTTCACGCTCCCACCTCTGTGCTGGTGTGATGGCAGAGGAGAAGGGGAATTCATCACTTGCAAAAGAGCATCACCTGGGGAGGGCACAGATTTTGTTTGACGTTTGCTGAAAGGACAGCACTGGAGAGAAGCTTCCAAAATCCATAGAGGTGCAGCATGGAGACCAAAAAAGCTTTGTGAACACGTCACAGAGGAACCAGAGTCAGGGCTGAAATGTTAGATCAGCCACCTCGGACTCCAAACTCTGATATTTTCCCAAGAACTTCCAGGAAACTTGTAATTCTGCATTAATTCAGTCATACAAGCACATCTCCAGGAGGTCCATATTCTTCTCTGCACGATGCAGACGACAGCCATTCATTTCCAGTCGAAAAGCCATCAGGTTCAGTTTTTACAAATGAGAAGTGAATTGGCTGACATTTTAAGGGAATGAACATTTCCCATAAAAACTGAAAATAACCCAAGGGGATAATCTGATCATTTTGCCAGAAATTGGTGCTGTGGCCTTTGAATTTAAATAGTGGCTGACAGGGGAAAAATCTGGCAATGATTTATTGCAGGTAGGAGTTTGATAACTCACTTTTGTGTTAACCAATACAGGTGGAAATAAGATCATAACATGCACTGTACTGTGCTAGGATGTTTTACTTTTATCACAGCCTGCTGCCCTTAATTCATCTGCTGACTTTTGTTTGACATGAGAAGATAATATCCTTGATAATCACCAGCTTTACAAGGGTTTATATAGTTGCACCCCGGCTACATTCATAAGTGATACAATAAAAATTCGTAGCTTTAATTATTAATGTTATTTTCTCAGAAACAGTAACAGAATCTCCTGGGATTAATTCGAGATGGTACAAATGCCAAGCAAAAAAGACATTTAATTTTTTAAATGTTAATGATTTTTGTGTAACTTTCAGAGTGTGGCCCTGGCAGAACAGCAGGTGAAGCTTTGAGGAGAAGGCTCTACCTGCACCAGGGCTGAGTGTCATGGCATGCCATGAAATTACAAAGTCTTAGCAGAGGCAGGGGCTCATGGATTCACAGGTTTGGGTTGGAAGAGACCCCAAAGCTCTTGTTGTTCCACCCCCTGCCATGGCAGGGACACCTTCCACTGTTCC
>QWTY01001947.1:25632-36848 GCA_008033365.1 Pseudorectes ferrugineus | reverse complement strand
GCCACTCCTTGCTTTTCCACCTCATGGTGAATTCAGAACTGAATTTTGCAATGACCTCTTCTATTTCAGTAGAGGCAAAATCACACATCCCACTAAACCTGCATATTTAATATTTGGGTCTGCATGTTGGGAATGAGGGCTTCTGCCTGGGGAGGTACATACTAACACCACTGCTGTCCAAATCCTGCAAAATCTCCCTTGACATGCAGCTGAAACCAATGGGATTTCCTCCAAGAGAATGTCTGCTTCTGGCAGACAGGATGTTTTTGTAGGTCAGGGATTATCTTCAATGTGATAAGTGTGAAAAAAGTTCAGTCCTTATTGATGAAAGAAAATAAGATCAGAGAAGTATCAAGTCAGAATTGCAAGATGTTGTGGACTAAGATTTCTCTATTCATGGAGACTTTTACTCTATTTGATTGACATCTCTATTCAAATTCCCGTGTAAAATATGTCTATCCATGACTAAATCTAAAATATTTCATGTCCTATTCTCAAATGGCTTATGGATAGAAAAGTGATGCTTCTTGTCCTTTACAGAGGAACTCAGTGCAATATCCAACACACGGATGGGAAGCTGAGAAGCAGTCTTAGAGCAGAGGGCTGCCTCACTGCCTTAGCCTGGGATATTTCCCTGCTCCAGCAAAAGCTGGGCTAATCTCTTCATGATTTTGCTATGTAAGCAGGGTAGACTCTGGTGTGCTGATATTGCCCACATGGTGAAGACAGAGACAATTATCAATCCATGTAAGGATTACTGCCTGGAGTATCCAGCAGGCTGATGCAGAGGGGTTGAAATTAAACAGGACACTGTTGAGGTACCAACCAATTTTCTGTAGTTAAGGCTGTATCAGTATTTCCACTAGAATACTTGTTTCCAGAACTTTGTGCAATTAAGCCTGGAAAATGTGGTCTGGAAAGAAATTTGACAAAAAATTGTTCCAAGTAGGGCAATAATTTCTTTTTGAGGACATGAAGAAATGTCCATTTATTTTTGTTGAGACAGAAAAGCAGAGAAAAACTAGGCATTTCTGTGATAAAAATGTGCTGAAAAATGAATGCCTAAAGTAAAGGAATCACAAGAAGTAGAAGTTTATGAGATAAAAACCTCATAAAAATGGAAATACAGGCTTAATTTTTTTTTCTGAGTTTTCTTATGGACACTTCCCTATCTGAAGAAAGTATTTAGCTATTTGGGCTCTGTTATAAATTAGTTAGGTCTGTACCACAGGCTGCACTTTGAAGCATAGAAACATCTTCCATTTATTTCAACAGAGTTATGCTCTCAGAATTTTCAAAAATAAATAGGGAAATTTTGAAGAGGTTGAGAGCACACAGAGAAGAATAAAGTACAAAATAAGTTGAGCTGCAAAAGGAAGATAGCCTCAGGGAGTGGGAAAGAGAAACTCAGTTTTAATGAGGAAGCAGGAAAAAATGAAAATAATGTTGTGGACACAGTGGTATGTCAGAGAGGAAACAAAGAGAAACAGAGAGGAAAGCCAGCTCCTTGCGTTTGACCTGAATATTCATAACCCACCTCAAATTTGTGGTTAATGATGTTTTGCATCTCTAGGGGTAGGATGAGCCACCAAGTTTCACACTGGCTCCTTTGCTTTTCAACCATGAAGGAGGTAGAAAGAGATGGAGAAATGACTGAGGGGAAAAAAAATTGCATTTGGGAGAAGCCTCTAGGATTAAAAAGAAAAACTTACAGAAAATTTTCTTTTACCTGACTGCCATATCAGAAGAAGAATTTACACCTCTCCATTGTTGAGCAGGTGAGGCGATGTGTGGGGCCCTGTAGTGAGAAGTGGGAATCTCTCAAAGAACACGTCTTAAAAAAGCCCCTAAAATCTTGGTCAGAGGTGTATCAGTTGTGTCAGCCTGTGAGCTGCTGTGATCACAAATTCCAAGTTGTTCCTGTGGAAATTATGAATTCCAGCACTCAGTGTGGGGTTAGTACCAGGGGTTCGTGGTATTGCTGCTCATGAGAAGGCAGAGAGAGAACAACTGGGGCATGAAATACCTGTGCTTGCATATTCATCTCTCACCCACACAGCTCTGTCAGGTAAGGACGCAGTTCTGAATCTTCTCCCCAAGGGTTTGTGAAAACAAACATGGAATCCCTCCCTTGCTGTCCATGGAAAACAGGCCATGGAGGCGCCCATGCTGAGGTGGAACAACCTGTACTAACTTGGTGTGTGACATTGTTTATGCAAGACTACAGTTAAAAGAATAATTTTAGGTGATGGATGAGCTGCTTTCCATATCCAGTTTGCTTTCCTGTTCAAATGTCTTTTGCCTGTGTGAGAAGTTATGAAAGAAGAATAAAAGTCTTATCTGTCTACAATAATTTGGTTACAATACCCTCCAAACAATGTTTCACTTGGTTTCCACTTCACCTTAATTTTCTCAGATATCCTGAGCATCACTGTTTGTTTAAAGCCTTGTTGGAGGAGATGCTGCCTCTTTGTGAAGAATCCCTTTTCCCCAACGATACAACACATCTTTTGCTCACTGACTGCCTAACTTTGCTTCCTTACAATGTTTCCTAGGAGATCAAATGGGAGCTTGAAGTACTCAAAAACCTAGTGTTGCAATGAAAAATAACTTATTAAAGTTTATAATTACTGAAAAATTAATCAGAGACTTAGCATGGTACTTGCATAAAGACAATAAGCCAAGCTCTTGTCATAGTGAAATATGGAATAACTACGTTGAAATAAATCTTAATTATGCTAGAGCTACTACTCAGTGTGACTTAATTAAGAGTAGAGCAGTGAAAGCCTTTGGGGAAAAAAAGAACGCTGATTACACAACCACTTAACTGCATATTCTTCCTTCCCCCCTGGTTCTTTTCCTTCCCATCAGAGAAAATTTCAAAACTAGAGTTGTTCAAGGAACTTGAAGACATTAACATGTGGCAGGCTACATTCTAAATAGAAATTGTTTGAAGTAAAAAGTTGAGAATGATAACCCTGAAGATAATCTCTTTAAACTGTGCATGCAAGGTGCCATGCATCCGTATCTACCTTGACCTTAAAAAGTGAATTGCTTTGTTAGGAAATAAATTTGTGAAACATTGAATGGTTTGAGTTGGAAGGGACCTTAAAGACCATCTAATTCCAACCACCTGCAATGGGCAGCACACTGTGCACTGCTCCAAGCCCTGTCCAACCTGGCCTGGGACACAACCAGGGATGGGGCAGCCACAGCTTCTCTGGGCAGCCTGTGCTAGGGCCTCACCACCCTCACAGTAAACAATATTTTCCTAAAATCTAATTTAAACCTACGTCAAGTATGGACTGCAGAGGAGAAGACTTAACTCTAATAAAAAAAGAAAAGACAGAGGAACAGATTAAGGTTAAAATAGCCCACAGAACAAAATGTAAAGAAATAGAGCTTCACTGCAGCCCCCCGAGTGCAGCATGCAAATATGGCTATAGAGTATAGACAGATATATTGTTCAACAAGCACACCAACAATGTAAGAGGCTCATTTGTCATGGTTTCACTTCTTACCAGACAGAAGACATGCAAAGTCAAATATTTATGGCAATAAATCTGTTGACTTCAGCAGAGTTATCTCAACAATGAATTCAAAGTAATGTACTTTGAGGGAATGAAACCAAACCAAGCAGGAGATGCACACAGGGTTCTTGGAATAATATCTAGACGTTATATAAAATCAGACATTAAAGGAATATGCACAATACTGCAGGGGATTTGTGGTAACTGGGGAAAAAGGTGTGTAATGAAGATCCAGTATGCAGCATGTATCAGAGTGTCAAATTGCTTGGCATGAGCTATGTGCTTTCTTCACATGTGCTTATGCAGCTCCACTTGAGCTGAAAAGGTGCTGTAGAAAAAGGTATAATGTAATGAAAAGAATCGAAAGAAAAATAAGCAAAAACAAGTGGAAGGAATTAAAAAATGTGGAATCCATCCCAAAATTATTCCAGTTTTCCTTGTTCCACAGAGACTGATATATCTGCAGAAGTAACAGCTGCACTGGTCTTTTTTGGCGGATGTGGAAATTGGTTGACAAAAATAACAAAATGACATCCATGGAAAATCTGGTTTGTTTTCTGCCTCACTCCTGCATCGACATAGAAATAAAAAACTTCTAGTCCCAGTGTGTGGTCCATATATTTGGTGCCTGTTATACAAGTGCTATTGCACATGCACGACACTGAGAGGGGTTGGTTTGACACCTCATCAAACTCCAGTTCATTTGTGTGAGCCCACCTTTAATATTGACATCTTCTGATGTCTTGGCCCACTATTCTCTGCTCGAGGGAATTCCAGATTTTTAAACAATCTGTTTTGCATAAAACTTCATAAGCAAAACATAAAATTTGAGCTGAGTTATTCCTGGGATTTATCCCTAAAATTGAATCTTGGGAGGCATAATCTTTTTTTTTTTTCTCTTGATATTTTGTCATTTTAAGTGGGGTTAATCTCCCCAGGTCTGGATGAGTCTTCATTGCTGATGTCTGTGATTGCGCTGAGCTTCCTTGATCACCAATGGACAGAAATCTGCATTTTAAAAAATGTGATTCATTTACTCCTAATATACAACTGTAAAATGGATCAGAAGTGTCTGTCACTCTCTTATGGCCATAAAGGAAGTTCAGATATAAATATCTGCATTGCTAATATCTGAAGTTAGATGAGATGAATCCTGGCTTTGATGGCTTTGGAAAGTGCTAGTTCCCTCAATACAATGCATGACAGACATCCCTGGGATACATCTGGGCAGTACAAGAGAAGACCAGGAATTTCCCAGGTGACACCTCCAGAAGTGATAACCAAGGGTCACAGTGCTGCAACAACCCAGGTTTTGTGTAGGCAGTGGAGGAAATCTAAAAAGAGGCATGGGAAGCTTGACATTCACAATGGACTGTTCAAAATAGGATGGATATTGCACAATGTCATCAAGATGCAAATCAAGGTCAGTAGAAACTTCCCAGCTAGAGACACATCTGAGCCATAACCCAACATTAAAACACCCCCTGTTCCTAAACCTTACTGAACTGTTTAGATCTCAGTCCTGTGTCTCGCCCTTGAAAATTTTGGGTCAAACCAGCAACCTTGATCTAGCTACCCCTGAAGTTTAGATCTAGATTCAAACTTTGGAAGCTTTGCCTGTCTAGAAGGTTTCTCTCTCTCTAAGACACGTTGCACTCAAAACTTTCTTCAAACAATCAAGAACTTTGACCACTCCTAAAACACAGAGGTCATTTTTGGCAAATGGTAAATGGCAAAGTACAGAAAGTATAGAGAAGAGGTGAAATTGCATTCCTTGGAAACAGAAGCAGCTCATGAACATTAGAACTGGCATTCAAATGGCTTTTTTTTGTACTGCAGGTGAATTTTTCTGGCTCTCTGTAACCATGAAACAGTGGGAAGAGGTGAGACATGTCACAGAGCAAAGAATTAACATCTTGCAGAGAGCTTTTTAGTAAAACATATGTACACACCCTCATAAGCAAACTCTGCAGGTTTGAGACTGAGCTATCAGCCACAAATAGACATGTATACACATTTTGGAAGGCAAACAGCTTCCAGACTATCTTTTAAACGTACCCACAAGTAATACAAAGTAGACATAGACACTCCATATAGTGATATCTTTACATAGTGTCCTCATGGATACTATAGGTTCAGGAAGACATTGCTCATGGAGGTGATGCTATACCATATTCCAGAGAGTAGAAAGCAAGCCCTTTTAAAATACTGAAAGGAGAGATCGACATGGCAAGCTCCAGTGCAGAACTGGGCCGAGAGCAAACTGAAATGGCTAGATCTGTTTTCATCCCTTCCCTTGGGCTACTAAGCTGAGTAGTTTACAAAGCAGAGAAAGTCATTCATAGTCCTTTACAGTACAATTTCTAGTGCCACATAGTAACTGCAGATTTACTGCACTCTCCCGTGAAATTTCAACTGCCATAACAAAGCTTTATGTTGCAGATGATCAACACTCAAATATTTAGGAATAATAATAACAATAAAAAAGACATTTCACCCTCCCCTCCCCTTCCCACAGGGGACCAATCTGTCTTACAACTAGGGTTGATCCAGCCCCATGCAAACCTTTACAAGGTATTTTTTTTTAGTGTGTGGAAAGTTTTTTGAATAATGTTTTGCTTAAAGAAGGGGAAAATCCCACTTCCTGCAGCATATTGCAGGGACCAGCAAACACATCCCTTCGTCCCTTGGACCAAATATATAATGATAATACTGTGCAGGTGCTCCAGAGCTGACTCAGCTGCTACACGGTCACGTTGTGCCTGTGAAATGCAATCCATCATTACGTTTAAAGCGCCTGCTTGATTAATATTCAGTATTTAATGTCAACACCGATAAATTAGGATTCAGAAGTGTTACACTGCAGGAACTGCAAACAGTGCTGCAGTGGCGATGGCCTGGGTTAGTTTTGTGAGATCTGTTAATTCAAGGGGAAATTCATAATTCAGAAATACCAAAATATGTGTATGGTATTAACTACCAGCTGTGACCTCTTGGGATAACAGTGATATGTTTAAAGGAACTAAGTGTTAAATTTCCAAATGGCTATGATTATTTCTTCTCCTATATAAATAGTACCTCTATCCTTCAGCTTTGCCACCTATATTTGCAATAATGCTCTAATTGTGGTGTTACAGATATACAAGGTATACTGGATTTGGGAAGTACTTTGGCTTAAATAGTTTTAAACATTTACTTCCCAAGTGCATAGGTTTCATCTTAACTAACTTGCTCAAGAAAATAAAAAATTACCATGGCATTTTCAATCTCTCTTGGTCTTGTAACCTTTTCTCATTTGAAATATTGTTTCTTTCTCTTTCATGAAAAATTTTTTCAAACAAATCTGCCTTTTCCCCTAATGTTTACTTAATGGTAACTCTTTTTTTTTGCCTTTGCTTCAGTCCTACATACGACATATTAAGCAATTCCCATTAGAGCTACAGTTTGAGACTCAGGAACACTTAATGGCCAACAGACTCTTCCCTGGTGGAGAATGAGGATTCAAAGGAAACATTTGAGATTATTTCACTTTCATTATTTTTGTTAAAAAAAAGTTTGCACCTTGAGGTGTCATGAATACCCCTTCTTGATCTTCCTTTGCCTTGTCAGACCTGGCCAGCACAAGCAGCTGAGATCTTTGCTCTATTTTCCCTGCATCTCTGTGCAACGCTTTTTTAAAAAGAGAATATACTATTATATTTTTCTAAGCCTTTCAGACTGCTGTAACATGATCAGGATTCTCCTGAATCTCTATGCATTCAATCTCTTCTCGTTCCTTCCTTTTGGCCCGTTTCTTTTTCTTGTGGTGCTTTTTGGAAGGTGGGAAAAAGGTTAGAAAGACGGGCAAAATAACAAAACAGTGCAGAAGTGTGCAACTGCCGGCAAGCAGCAAGCATTTGAACAGTGTGAAGGTCAAGTTTGAAGGCACAAAGAGAAGGGGGACCAACCCAATAAGAAAGGAAGAAACGTTCTGCAAAATGGCTGTCCCATGCTCTTGGAGGGAATTCTTTATACACTGAGTTCGGGTGTGCTCAGTAGCTAATACAAATGTATAAAGCAGGGGTGCACAGTGATCTATGGCAAAATTCAAAGTGTAGATAAGGCACAGTATAGAAATGCAATCCATGTCTACATTCCATAAGGTCATCAAGCCAAGGACACCCAGCTCTATTGAGGTGACACTGAGAATTAACCAGAAATTTCCCAGAGGGTGGATAACCAGGAAAAAGGTCAGTATTAACACCAGCAGGATGCCAAAACCAGAAATCAGGACAGGCATAGTTACTGATAAACCATAGTGGTCCATGAAAACAAAAGTAGGGTTGAACACAATGAACTTGATGCTCTGTATAAGAGAGAGTGGCCTCAGCTTCTCCAGCAATTCCACTGCTTCCCTCTGTGTGTTTTCACTAGTCCTGGCCACAAGGTACAAACGAGAAGCAATTATGTTGTTCTCATCTCCAGCTTTGGAGAAAATGATGTCATTTTTGAAGTGCTGGAATTCTGGCTTTTTTAAAAAGGAGCTCTGGAGGATGCTGATAAAGTCACTTTTGTTGGTTGCACTGATGTTACCCACTCGAAGGTATTGGTAATACTGTTCAATCCAGGACACGGTGTTGAACCCCTGGCTGAGTGTTTTTAGGTCTTCTTGCACAGTACCATTCCAGTACTCCAGAGGTTCGTAGATGTAGAAGCCTATCACGGGGCTGTAGTTGCTGAAATACTTTTGCTGTATGAGGGCATAGGAGACGCTTGGGGACTCACTGGCAAGAAGGTTGATGATGTTGGCTCCGTCATTAATCTGTAAGCACCCCATAAAGGAGAAAGAGGCATAGATGAGATACAGTATCACCACAAATGGCTTGACGTAGATGTTGGTAATCCACTCATTGTAGTGCTCTCGGAGGAAATGCTGGATAAAGTGGTGCTGGTACGGGTTGGTCTCGTGGTGAGAAGTGTGCTGATGGCCATCATTCATCATGGTCTGGAACCACACAGGTTTCCGGTCCAGGTATTCTGCTGAGGGGATTTTACAGCAGAAGATGCTGTGGTACCGGTTCTGCTCCAGCTGACCAGCAAAGACCAGGCAGGAGCCAAAGAAAGAGAAGATGTAGAAGTAGTTCAACAGGATGGAGACACACATGTTCTGGCAGAAGACTTTTACGGCTTCGATGTTGGTGAAAGGGCTTGCACCCATGCCGAAGGCTATGAAATACAAGGAGCTTGTCATCGTGTAGGAAACCATGACATCTGAGTAGGCATCTGCTACTCTGTCCTTGAATGGCAGATTCTCTCTGGTCCGACGCCATCCTGAAAGAAGTTCAAACACTCCTTTGGTTCCATGACCTGAAATGAGAAAACAAAGTTCATATGTGTGCATATATCATGGGGGTCCAATCATCCCCCAGGTGTTTCATCCTCCAGCAGTAAAAAAATGTTGTCAGCTGAAATTTGTTATGTTTTTGTCACCAGTTAAACAAATGGAAAATTGTGAAGTGTCTGTCTAAAGCTAAAGACCAGATTAATCTGCAGGTGCCTAAATTAACAGGCCTGATATTCTGAGACTCTCCATGCTCAGAAAAAAAAAAAAATGAAGACACTGATTGATTTTAATGGACATTGAATTAGTTCCCAATACTAAATATAGGACTGAAAATACAGGAGAACATGAAGTTTGGTTCAATTCTGGGGTTAATTCTAGAAATTCCTTGTGTTATCATACTACATCTTTCAAGGTTTAAGGGATTCAACTTGAAACACTTAAAAATACAAGTAACATTTTCTTCCAAAGAGTATAAATTAAAGGGATTATTTGAGAAATGAATGGGTGTGACCAATAATGGGGCAACTTGGTTCTTCATACAGGATAAAGGAAAAATTATGCTGTAAGTACAAATAACGAGAACAATTTGTGTCATGATTCTCTGCCTACTGAGTGAAATTGGAACTTCTCAGTGATAGTACACAACTTTGCACACCGTATGAAAATTGACATGTTGGTGGAAGTGATGGAGAGGAGAATACTGGCTAAGCCATTTTTCCACATTAATTGTCTAGAAAATATATGGGTTTATTTTCTCTGATTATATCTGTGTCTCTCTCTCTTTACTATTCAGAGCTCCTCCTGGTGACAAGGAATTCCCTTGGCTCATGTGAGAGGACACTCAGAAAAGTCAGATGTGCTCAGTGTTCCATGACAGGTTCTGACTTCGTATTCCATTCCTAAGTATTTTAGGGGTATGATTTTTTAATAAACTAAAATGTAATATAGACTCATTTTCATTTTACTTGTCACAGTCACACTCTAGGAAGTCTACAGCTATTAAACTCTAGGACAGAATGGTAAAACTGAAGCTAATCTTACTGGAAAAGGTTAACAAACAAAAGTTATGTATCATGTATAAATATTCACATAATGTGTATGTTGAAAAGAAAATATACACGCATGCACATTCTTTTTTTTTTTTACCATTAGAGAATTACAACTTGGGGAAAATAAAAAAGTTAAGATTCAAAAAAGTTAAGATTCAAAAAAAACCCATCCAAAATGATTTGGCTTTCAAATAATAATAAAAACAATTAAAAGCACAAATTTGAATTTGGATTAGAAAGTGCAAAATTCTCTGCACTTTGGATCTAGCCCTGAGAAAATTCTGGCCAATGTAAGGAGACATACTACTGAGCAGAAAAAGAAGTAGAAGTAGATTGCAGATGCTTCTGCCTCTGTTTGTGGGCCTTCACCCCCTGTAGTAGAATTGCATGAACCAAAGCAGGCACAAAGCAAAATTTCTTGTATCAAACCCAGAAATATGACAACAGGAGATTTGCAAATAATCGTGTGCAACGAAAGGTCTGTTGAGTTTGTCTTTAGATTTAAATTGTTTGGATTCATACAGCTGCTTATGTTGCCCCAAGCAGACTCCTGACAGCCGTTCTAGACAGGGAATATTACAGCATAAACTGTCAGGTCCTGTGAATGTTACCTGCTTTACTGCAGATCAGTGTCCCCAGTGAAAGATAAACATACAGTATTACACAAGTCTTGCAGTTAGCAAAAAGCCTGTGTGGAAATGCTGCTCTCTTACGAACCAGCATCTCAGTTCAGGAGGGACCTTGAATTCCCTGGTAAGTTTAGGGTGAGTTGTTCAAATTCTCAAGGCACAGCTGTCTTGCACACTGTCATTTTTGGGCCATCAAGCAGAAAGAATTCGCTCCTTCAGCTGAGTAAATCTGCAGAATCAAGTGACTTGAATGTAATTTTTATATTTTTATAGCAAGTGTTTAAGTGTCCTGCTGGGTGTGGCCCAGGCTGGCTGGTCACCACTTCGAGTGCCCATGTCCTGGCATGGCTTAATTTAATGGTACAGGAATCACAGAATCATTTAGGTTGGATGTGACCTTTAAGATCACTGAGCCCAACCATTAACCCAGCACTGCCAAGCCCACCACTAAACCACATCCCTCAGTGCCACATATTTTAAATGCCTTCAGGGATGGGGATTCCACCACTTTCCTGGGCAGCCTGTTCCAATGATTGACATCTTCTGTGAAGAAAATTTTTCTAATACCCAATCTAAACCTCCCCTGGAGCAACTCAAGGCCATTTCCTCTGGGCCTATTGCTTGTCACCTGAGAGAAGAGACCAACCCCCACCTGTCTGCACCCACCCTCCTGTCAGGGAGTTGT
>QWTY01001947.1:0-25619 GCA_008033365.1 Pseudorectes ferrugineus | reverse complement strand
GCCCCCCCAGCTCCCTCAGCTGCTCCTCATCAGACTGGTGCTCCAGACCCTTCCCCAGCTCCGTTCCCTTCTCTGGACACGCTCCAGCACTGGAATGAGTGAAGCAATGTTCTACCAGCTCTTTCAACAATTAACAGTAATATGGGCTTTTCTCTCCTTATTCCAAAATCTCACTTATCTACCCTCCTGCAAGTTTATGTTCACAGTTGCACCTTTGCCATATTTTAATTGTTATTAATTTACAAGTGTTAACATATCACATTCTCAGTGATGACTACCTGGGTGCATTTAACCTTGGGGTAGGTACACAATGATTAATAGAGAGGGGCTTTTTTGTCAAACATATGTGTGGAGAACTACCCAAGAGTATGCACTAATGTGTGTGCCCAAACTTGTGATAATATTCAAAATTAAAACACCGTAATTAGACTCTAGGCTTTTTTTTTTGCAAATAAAACAAATAGTGTCTTAAGGGAAAAATTATTGATATTTTAGCTTCTTTGAATATCAAAATTGGCACTGATTTTCTTGTGATTGTTATTATACAAATGTAAAATTTCCACTTATTCTCCTTTTACAAGTAACTTCAGTTCTATCACACAAACACAGGTATTGGGGAATACAGTGCAGTAATTCCCTTGCTGACACAAGAGGAAATCTTTGCCTGACTGGTTTTCCCATGTCATTACTCTGATACCAAGTTTTCCAGTCAGCCTCTGTTGCTCTCCCCAGATAAGCAGGTCTATTCCCTTCTCCCAGCAATGATATATATCCATTTTTCCTGAACGTTTTCTGACAGTTCTCAAGATTCAGACAACATAGTCAGTCTATAAAATTCTGTTCCTTCAGCTTCATTCCTAATGCCACAACTACATTGACAGTGGACTTAAGTTCACTGAGCAGTTCTAGGAAGGTTCAGAGGGTCTTTTGCTCTGGGTCAAAACTGCCAAGTTTCTCTGGTACTAACATGACATGAATGAAGTACAGCAATTTTTTATTTGCTGGACAGGCAATGGCCTATGAATACTTTAAAGGAAAGGAGACAAGAAATTTTTATTCCATTATTTGTGAGTGTAGGAGAGCAAGTAAGGGAGGGGAAACAAATAATGCATTTTCTGCCTCAAATTTAAAAACAAAAGATTGATTATTAGCAGATTTTTAAAATAAGCTGGAAGAGGATAGGGATAGAAACAAAAAGAGTGAAATGAGAGATGAGAGACTACTTGATTGAGTTAAATTCATTCAACCTGGAGAAATGAATCAATTAAAAGTTAAGCCAAAGCAATCTCTGAACAATTAGAAATCATCTCAGGGGATAAATCTAGATGGGATGGTCCAAGAAGAATGGACAGAAGCAGCAAAGTATCTATCTTCAGAAAGGAGGACTGGGGCACTGTTTTGAAATGGGGCATGATTTTTTAAATTGAATCATAGAAAGATTTGGGTTGGAAAGGACCTTTAAAATTACCTAGTTCCAGACTGCTGCTGTGGGTGACAACATTTTAAAAAAATTTTGGAAAAAATAGGGTGAATGTCCTGGAGAATAAAACCAGCAAACAATGGCCTGTTATTGATATGTGAAAAGCATAAAGAGAAACTGAATGAGTTAGACTTTTTCCCTTTATAGACTGGAATGCCAGTGAGGACTCAACAATATTCAACATAAAAAAAGTATAACGAGGACAGCAATCAAGTGCATCTCATTTCTACTTGGAGAAGAAGAAATCATTGGTTTCATTTGCAAAAAAAACCCAAAAAACATTTAGATTAGATATCAGAAAAAACAAATCTTTCTTTCTTTAAGCTTTATTAAACTCTGGAACACACTATCTAAAGAGGCCATAAAGTCTTTTTCATTGCAAGTCTAAAGGTTAGATTAAGAAATGTTAATGGAGGTGCTGGGTACATCCCGTCAGTGCTGGGAGGCAGATTCTGTTCGGATTCCTGAAGTTTCTTACTTTTGTACCATCATACCTAACTCTGTCTTGAAATGTTCTGGAAATTTAAGCATGAAAAACAATCTGTCTTCAGTGTTTTCTTAACCAGAGCACGCCCATTCAGCATTTAGGTGTTGCTTCTGCCACAATCAGTCAGCTTCTTTGGATAGGAATTCGATCTGCATTTATTGCTCCGCATAATACCCACGGATACCCCAGTCCGAAGCCATGAGGCTCTGCTGGAAGGAGAGCTGCTCCTGGCTTCTGCCAGTTTTTGTAAACTTTCTAGGAAGGAAGATCAGGATGACTCCGCACTTTTTTTGCATCAAGACATAAAGAAGATTATTTGCTGCAATAGGTGATTGCAGTCAATGTGGTGATAACCTTGGTGTCTACATTATATTTCAAACAAACAAAAAAAAGTCTTAGAAGTGCCATAGCACAACTTTACTCAGCATTTCTGCACTGAGAAAACCAAGTATTATATTCAGTTTTCATTAACGTCCACATATGTAACTTGCCATGTATACAAAGGATGAAGAGGCAGCTTTCTTTTAAATCATAGTGGTGGGCAGGAAGTATATTTTTACATAATAATTCTTTGCCATGAGTCTACTGGAACTAAACTTTACATTATTTTATCTAGGGGAATAACTCCTTTTTTTTTTTTTTTTTTTTAATCCCTGGGAATAGGCAATTCATGTCATAGAAAAACTTGTCTACTTTTGTCTAATAAATGCCCCAAAATAGCAGGGGCCATGATCATTAGGAGCATATTGAAGCACAGAATCATGGAAATATAGAATGGCTTGGGTTGAAAGGGACATTAAAGGCCATTTAATTCCAACTCCATGCCGTGGGCAGGGACACCTTCCACTAGAGCAGGTTGCTGGCTCTTTGGACTTATTTATTTGAAAATACACCCCATTTTAGAGAGTTTAGGGTCACATCATCACTTTTTTTACAGAGGAACAGCTTTGCATGTCAACACACTGCAGTGTAGGATGCATTTGTTCTTCTGCTAAATCACTAATATTAGTATCATTAATATTGGTATCCCCACTTACGTTTAAAAACTGAAGCACAGAGATTAAGCAAATTAATCACAGTCATCAAGGACTGTCTGCATCTCAGGGTGGGAAGAAGCAATGGAAAAAATTATTAAACTACTTCTTTATGAAGAGTCAGTAAATCCTTAGGGATTTTGATGCAGAAGGCAAAGAAAATTTGAAGCTTGGTCATACTTTAGGTAGCAGTAGGAAATGTGTACCTTAATCTAGATCCCATTCCATAAAGGTAAATCTCAGCACAATGCATCCAGCTAAGAAGTGGACCCTAACCACAACTCTGAGTAAAGTAATTCCCAGCTTGATTAAGGAGAAGGAAAAGATAGCGTACATTTTTTAAAACTAATCTAAAATGTAAGTAGGAAAAAAATGGTTTTAATTTTACATCTCTCTAGGTACTTGTGAAGTGATTGTAATTGAATTGTTCACATAGTTGGGCTGTTGACCATTTTTTCTTTATTTAGTTTTGCCTTGGCGGTTGTGCTGCTTTAGTGTTAACTGAGAGGGTCTGATGAGGCAGCTGAGGGACCAAACCACTCTCACTGTCGCTACTGGTTTACTCTTTCTCCAGAATCTCAGTACTAGAGGTGAAGTCAGACCTCATCCTACCAGTAAGATGCCTGGGATGGTTCAGACTTTGGGATAGAGGGTCAAACTGTGGAAGTGATGCACTGATGAGTAGCATTGTCCAAAGGGAGGAGTGTCCTTGAGCCATAGGAATTTTCAGTGGTATTACAGTATTTACATCTTCTGAATGTCACAGAGCTTACAGCAACTAATACATAAAGTCCAGTCAAGATCTCCTACTCAATCTCCTGCAGAAATTTTGTTTTCACTAAACCTATACTTCTTTATTTCATTTGGTACACGGCATTTTGTGATATTTAAAAGCATTTAAACAGAGAAATTAAATCCTTTCTAAGTCCATTCTCCTCTGAGGTCACTACATGCACAATTTCTTCTCTAACCAGATTTATGCAGAAATGCTGACAGAGGGGTTTTACACCCTGCTGTGCCTTTCTCTCTTGAAGTGTATTCAGGGTAGAACTCTTCTTTTAAGTAACAGATCCATATCATAATAAATTGTCTAATTTACAAAGCTGGGTTTTATAGAAAGAATGTTTAACCAAGTGCAATGAAACCTCAGCCAGCTGAGCCATCGTCTTTAGTGACAAGGACCTCAGGGAAATCTCCAGTGCTGCACAGGAGATTTCATTATTGCTAGATTTTAGCACTTCTGATAAACACAGAAAATGCCCTAAAATCTGTCACAAATATAATCAACGAAGTCAGTTATATTTAATAGATATTTTGATTTCCTTAAAAGTATTTCTGCCAGACTATGGCCACTTTGCCATAGGCCTGAACGTATAAATGACTTCCAGCTTCCAATCCCCATTACAATATGAACCTCATTTGAAAAGTGACAGTACATCACGGGGCATTCCTGTTAAATATACAGACTATGCCTTCATGTGTACTCCGAGTAATTGCATTTATTTCTGCTTGCATGAGCATTTCTGAAAGCCTTTTAAATAATTCTGGGAATTTCCAATGAGACCAAAACATAAAAGAGTTGGTCTCCTCAGGGGCATTTCAGTGGAACCTGGCAGACAGCAACCCCATGATTGTTTGAGGCTGAAGAGCAGTGAGAGGGACAAACATTTGATTCTGTCTGGAGCTGGCTGTATAGTTGCATTTCAGAAAAGCTCAGTATCAGCCTAACACGGCTCCCATGAAATTCTGCCAGCTTCTCAACGACAGCCACAGCTGTAGCTGCCTGTACAAGAAGAAAATGGTGTAATGATGTAGCAGTCACAGCTGTAGTTCCTCCCTTGCCTTCCAACATCCTAAGAAACATCAACCTATAAATTAGATTAACTCCAATCTGTTGGAAACAGAGATTAAAAGTGGTGGTTCACATGCCCTTTCGGTCTCCTTTCTGATATGTTCCCTCTTCAGTTAAATCATTCCACAGTCCTTGACAGCCCCCTCACTCTACTCTTTCCAATCCACCTCTAAATAAATGTCCCAGACAACACACAGAAGCCCAAACATAAGCAAGCAACTGTGGGAACTGAGGTAAATCCCACAGAGATCAGTTACTTACACATCACATCCCTTTGTCACATCCTTGATCTTTCATCAGTTTCTGTCTCTCATTTTGCAGGTTCCCAAGGCAAACACTGTTATCCCTGTTTACACAGAGACCACCATAGTGGGACCTTGATCTTCATTTAAATTAAGAATAATTAGTGCTAGCAAGAATTTGGCATCTCTGATTCTGAATCTTATCCAATTTTGGATCTTTCATATTGAAAGGACCTTTGCAGAGCTTCCCCATAAGCATCCCTGGGTAGAAGCCCAGGATGAGCCCTGGAGATGAGCCAAAGACCTGCTGGTCCAGACACAAACATGATTCTAACTGAACTGTAATGACACCTCTTTGTATTCAAGGTTGACTTGCTACAGTTCATTTTAAGGCCGAATTTTACATTTTTTCATGCCTAGAAACTCTTCTTCTTGTTCGAAGGAACAGAAATATCAAATAGCAACCCTCCCTGCATTGAAATGGATCTGAACATGGAGAATGTTTCAATGGATGTGATTAATTATTGGGCTGAACACCTCATTAAGGGAGATTTACGTTTGAGCTAATGTATATGGCTTGCAAATTGTACATAAAGTTGGAATCCTGCTTAGTTTTCTGCTGTGCTTAGCAATGAATTAAAATGCTTTTCGCTGTTTCTCATTTAAGCCTTTTAACGAACATTGTAAGCAAGAACTGCACATATGGAAACTGCTATTTATTGATGGGAGTTTAAGTGACATATAGTAGACAAGACAATGAATTTAGATCAAGTCTTAAATAAATTTATTATATACTAATTTATGCTAAAAGCATAGGATGGATTTGTGACACTGATCAGAACACTTTATCACCTGGATTTGATAATCCAGTAAGAAAGAATAAGGTACTAGTGAGACTCAAGAAAGGAAAATGTTTTGATCAAGTGTAGATTCTGCCATCCAGCAAAAATAATCTATACTTGAATCATTATAGAAACAATACGTTTTGTCATTTCCTCCATTCTTTCAAAGATGGAGCAATAATGGATTCTTTAAAGAAAAGCAAAAAAAATTGTTAAATAGTTGGAGAAGTAAATAGAAGGTGTGAAAGGATATATGTCCAAAGAATGACCAGTGCATTTGTATGTTTGAGCAAATGATGAGAGTGAAGGAGTGTTTGAAGGGAGTGGGACAAATTTCTGGAGTTTTATCTGTGAGACAAGTGTATAATGTTATCAGTGGTGGGACCCAATTGTGAAAGGAGAAAACTTTTACTTTTCAGTGACAAGATACACTTGTCTGCACAATCTGAAGTTTCTGAACTGTAAGATTCCAGACATAACAAGCAATAGACAGAAAAAGTTCATTCTTCACTTTCCGCAGTGAAATTATTCATTGTAACAACTAATGTCCCCTTCCTGGAGCAGATGGAAAATCACCTGGGCATAGCTTTGTGGGGATTTAGCTCCTTTTGAAAGGGACATAATTGCTCTGATCATGAACATTTTTTATATGTTCCCAAAGTCTAATGGGGCACCATCTTATCACTCTGACTGTAGAGCTGGTGCTAGGGTTAACTTGGTTTGAAATACACTAAAGAGAGTGACTGCTGCATCTTGGCTGAAGAAGCTCATTTTCAGTTGCTACCCCAGGGACAAGTTCTAGCTGAGTAAAGCAGGGCTAATTTCTACCTTGATAGTTACTGGGTCAAATCCTGTCAAATTTCTACACTAAAAATTCCTATTTGGAAAGTACTCCGGCTGGTGACACCGTGGTGAAGAGCACAACACCTCTGTTCCTCCCCTGGCCACTGAGATTTCCACCTAGACTGCTTATCTTGATGTAACAGCACACCTTTACTGCAGTGAAGAGAGAGCTTCAGAGCAAAGGGAATGAACCCGTCTGCTGACAGGGTGATATTTTAACAGTGTTGTTAGTGCAGGATTTGCTGACATTTGTTTACTTCAGAAAAGGGATGGGAAGGCAGAGCGGGAGGCGACATTGGCCTTTTGCTTCTGTTTGCTGGGAGTGAAGGAAATACAGGGACTGACTCAGCAATTTGAAAAATAGGTATTAAATCTCCCTTTCCCTTCCCAAAAAAGCCCCATTCCTGCACTGCACAGGAACGTGGAGAAAGGCTGCTCCACTGCCCTTGCCAAGCCTGGGACAGCATTCGGGTCACTGCAGCTCCAGGGCTCTGGCTCAGGCTGTGCCACCAGCGGGACTGCTCGGGCTGGAAGCATCCCCACATCCAGCTGCTCCAGAGTCACAGCAGCTGCCAAGCAGCCGATGCAGCAATGTGGCTGCTGCCCTGCTCTGTGAAACACAAACTGTGCTGCTCACACTGCAACACTCCGGGGGAGCAGCAGCCCTCTCCCATACTCCTGGCGTGTCCCTATAAATTTGGCCAGGTTGCCAATACAGGATGCATAAGTTACATATAAACTATTTATCACAGCAGTGACAGGGAATGCTGTAGATGCAGGAATTCATTCAGACAAGTTATCAAATGGTTATAAAGGTGCTCAGCACTCTTCTACATGGCCAAAAGCCTTTCCTTGGGCCTAAGGGTTTCCTCTCATTAGACAAGGGGTTAAAAGCAAAATGAACCAAAGAGAGAAGAAATGACTTATCTGATGACTGGAATAAAATAATTCTCCTTAAACTTCGTTATGCAGTTCTATTGAGAAATGAAAACTGCAAAACCTATTGATGCTCTGCCTGCTGCTCCGCAGCTTGCAGCTACACTTGTATCAAATTGGTTCAAAACCCTGTAACACTAATATGGACCATTCAGGAAGTTATAAGAATTTGCACACATTCATGGAGGAAAATTTCATGGAAAGGGTCATTAAAGTCAGAGATAACATATTTAGGTGCACAAGTCAATGAGCCAAGAAGCAGCAGGAGCCTGGGGGAGTATTTTGGGAGAGTATGACATGATGCTTGACCTGTTGAAATCCTCATTTTTAAAGCACTTGCCGGTGGTTGCCACCAGAAATAGGATGCTGAGCTAGATAAACCCTTTGGCCTGCATCAGTCTGAATGTTTTTATGTTCCTTTGTATTCATGGGGCTGACTGCATTAAGATCCAAATGCATAAGAAGCATGAATTAAAGTTGTGCAGCTCTTCAGGACCTTAAATCTGGTGTTTAAGTTTTTGACTTTACTAATTTTAGTATTGTAGCAATATATTTTAGAAATTTATCTTTGAATTGATACAAATACTTGCCTCTTTCACTGTCTGGTCTCAGGTCCAATTTACCCTTGGCACTTGTGCACAGCAGTGATTAAAAATGGATTATTTTGCTGTGGGATGATAAAGCAGTGCATTCATTGATTCCCTCATGCACTGCATATATGAATGAATATCATGACATCTGTGAGACTGTTATGGGTATTATGTCAATTTTATGGCAGGGAAATTGAGGCAAATGAAATCTAGCTTTAAACTATCTAGCTTTAAACTATCTAGTTTTGAACTATCAGAAGGATCCATCAGCGAGCTCATGGCATTGACCAGCCTTGTTGTTCCCATGTAGCACAGGATTTTTATTGCTATTTATATGCTTAAAGCCTGATATCAATCAATATATGCATAGGTCTTACTCTGGGGATTAATACCTTGGGTATTGGACCAAGACACAGAAGTAAACCATACAAACTCACAGACATCTGTTAAAATATGTTTCTTTCCCAATTTTTAAGATAGCACATGACTGCTGTTTTTCCTGCAAGCCCTAGACTCCTTCCCTCATTGTTTTTCAGCCTTTCCAAGAGTCAAGGCTGTCACCAGTGAAGGACTCCTTCCCTACATGGCTCTGATTCACTCCCCAAATCACTGACCAGAGGACTCCATGAAGAGATGGAATTAGACCAAAAAGCTCTTTCTCAGTTTTGTAGAGCATGGCCTCACCTTCAAGCTGCTCCTCATAAACCATGGTGAAATGGTTGTAAATAAAGCACGAGAGGAGCTTTCGTTTCATGGCAAAACTCCCACAGCCATCTGATATGCCCAGTGTTGCCATCACAAACAGGAGTGGGTTGGTTTGTGCAGGGATTAAAAAAAGCCTTTTCCAGTTAGCAGCATTTAGCAGCTCATTAATGTATCTGAAACCTGACCTTTAGCAGACCATCCCAGGGGAAGGATCATTAAGATTTTCACTTAATTATTATTCTGGCTAAACTCAGCCTGAAAATTTAAGGCTAAACTATAGTCTTGGAACAATATATGAGACACCCTTCTGTTTTGGGGAGAATTCTTTTTGCTTGGAATACCAGGAGCAGTGAGTCAGCTGGCTGCCCTCCCTTTTCCCATTATTATTTTGAATATCCATAGTTTCAGGTGGGAATAATTTTGAACATGAAATTAGTTTGAACGTGTATTTTCCTAGCACATCAAGGAGTCTGGAGAAGTAGTGCCTTCTCTGATGAATCTTTTGTTGTGCATACGTCCCTATGGAGGTAATTGGAGATTCCTAATCTGCATCCATTTTAATGAATTAATTATTTCTAGGGTTAGTTTTCTGTCACAGAGGCCAGCTGGTGCAATCTAAGCATGTAAACTATGGTATGTTACTCCTTTAGCCTTTAGAACAGAGTGGCCATGCACAAATGTTAATTTGCACCTGGTAATTATTTGGGAAAGTGCCACAGACAGAGTAAAAGCATGCCAGGGAGCATGCAAAAAATTTGATATTGTATAGACAGTCACAGCCCTGGCTCTGTTCTGTTTTCTAGTAAAGGCTTTAGCCAAAGGCTAATGCTGTTCTTCCACTCCACGTGCAAAAAATCACATTGATGTTGAATTTCTGAGTTCTGTTGAGGTACCATGTTTATATCTATAAACTTGGAGGGGTTTATAAACTTAATACCTTTGTGTACATGACAGAAAGCACAGTGTGCTAATTCAGTTCATCACATTTTTATAGCAATGGCTTCACTGGTTGAAAGCACTTACAGCTGTGCTGGTGGGAGGGCCAGGGGCTGCCTTGCTTCATAGGGTGACTGACACAACAGTGTGTCCTTACTGCTTTAGGACCAAACCCTCAGCTGTTTCGAGCCCATCACTCCCACTTGCCTTTACCGTGTGCATTCATTAATTTCTCTGACCATTAAAACCAGCATGGCAATAGGAACTGGGGAGATGATCTCTGCCTCTCTTTCCATCTGACACACTGCTCCAGCTACCCTTCCTCTCTAAAAAGTCTGATTACCCCTTATAAGAAGCCCAATGCTGTGAAAGAAAAAGGAGGAATGAGGGAACTTCTGGATCAAACTACTTTAAACCCTTATATTTTAGTGCTTTTGAATTTAAAATGTTCCATTGTCGGTCATTGCAATGGGGGTAAGGCAGAGATAACCCAAACCCAGACCACAGATCTCATATAATAGCTTGGTACATGTAACTGAGAAATGTAAAAAATCTGGAAAGAAGCAGCCTGTTACCAAAAGAAGGTTTTGCTTGCTAAACTCAGAAGAAAGAAAATTATAATCTACGCCAGAAGAAAGGTGCTGACTGTTCCCAATGAATCACTGATCTCACGGAATGCTTCGTTTTATTACTTTTATGTCAGCAAAGCTTTGTGAGAAGCACTTCACTATGTGCTCTCAGTACCTTAAATTTACTCAGAAAGGCAAATAACAATAAATATAAAACGAACTATATTTGTAAATCACTGCAATTTAAGCATGGGACAGAATGCAAAGTTATGCTTTGTTTTAGAAAGAGATTTTAAGATTGCTTGCCTCCTACAGGAACCTATATATCAGTTTATTTTAGTTGATTGCTTCTGAGAATGTTGCCCATTCATCCCAGTGATGACATAGCAAATTGCTCTTTCCCTTCAGTTTTAAAGAACTAAAAATGATTTTAGATATTGTCATGAGTTATCATTATAAGACTGAGCCAGAAATTTGTACCGTTTCAGTCTATATCTCTCAAGCTGATAAATGGTTGTTATAATGGTGTTTTCATTCATAAGGCTCCAACAGCACAGCTTAAAAGGTTGCTAAATACAAACCAGAACACTCTGGCAAAATATAAAAATGTTTCAGCAAGGAATATTAAAATTCTTTTTCTTACAACAGTTTTATCTGTGGTCTGTAAAATATCCCCTGTGTGGAAAGAGGAAGGTGCCCCTGCCCATGGCAAGGGGTTGGAACTAGGAGATCTTTAAAGTCTCTTCCAACCCAAACCATTCTATGATTCAATGATTCCAAAATGTATTTTTCAAGAAAAAGAGTAGTGGAAACAGAAAATGTTCCCATAAAATATTCCCACTAAAAAATTGCTACACAATCTGCATGTTTGTAACCTCTTTTTAGATTTAATATTGTTATTTCATATGAAATGCTAATAATAAGTATCTTTTCATTTTAAATGGGAAGATGAAAGCTTCACATAGCCATGTACATGGAGCTCTGCTGCTCTAGCACCAGATCACTGCAGTCCTGTGCTGTTTTCTCAGGCAGAAATGTTGCTGAGTACCTCAGCCTTCTCCTTGCCTGGTGTTACCAGTTTGCCAGTCTTTTTTACCAGGGGGTTGTGCCTTCTTTGGTCTTCTTTTTCCTGGCCAACATGCCCTTCTTGTTACTTGTAGAAGCCCTTCTTGTTACTCTCTGTGTCACTAGCCAAGTTCAGCTCCAGGTGTCCCTTGGTCTTCCTCACCCCATCCTTACACAACCAAGTGTGTCCTATAATCTTTCCAGAATACCTGTCCCTGCTTCCACTGCCTGTACATTTTCTTCTCGTCTTTTAGTTTGACCCTACTCAGCCATGCTGGTCTCTTGCCTTCCTTTCCCGATTTCTTGCTCCTGGGGCTTGTCAGGTCTTGTGCTCTGCAGAAGATTTCCTTAAAGATCCTCTAGGTCTGTTCTGCTCCCTCGTCCTTAAGGACAGTTTCCTGTGGGGTTGTATGGACTAGCTCCTTGAAGACCTGGAAGTTTATTTTCCTAAACTTCAGGGGCTTATCTTGACTCTTCACCTGACCCACATCTCCTCCATCTCTGCTTCCTCCCTTGTCTCTTCTGAACAGCCTTGTAACCATTGGTAGCCATGCTCTGGTCATGGGATTCATCCCACCAAGTTTCAGGGATGGCTACTAGGTCACAGCTCTCTAGCAGCATGGTGGCTTCCAATTTCTCCTTTGTGTTACATATGCTGGGTGTAGAGGCATTCATGTAGAGGCACTTCAGCTGGGCTGCCTGGAGGAACACCTCTTAATTCCTTAGAGATATTTCCCTGATATTTCCGTTTTTGCTTCTGTTACGGCAGGGGACTCTGGCTCATTTCTGTAAGATTTCAAATGTTCTCCGGTGTACTCAACTTATCTCGGAGCAACAAGCTGAGGGTCCTGGATAGCACTGAATCTCTCTAACCCTGGCTTGCCAGCCCACAGCTTGTCATGTGCAGGGCAGATATTATCTCCCTTGTCCTTCAAATCTCAGACAACCTAAATTGTCTATCTGGAGATCTACAGGTGTCTGTCTCCTTCCATTGACCCAGAGGAAGCTCAAGGAGACAGAGCTTCAGATGTCAACAGCTCAGTTATGCCAGGTGGGATGAATCCATAAAGATCACACTTATCTCTGAGGAACTGGCTCCTTTGGTGAGGTAAGGATTTGTACCAGATCCAAGGAGGTGGCTGGCAAACCTGAATTTCCACATCATGAAGTGATCAACCAGATGATCACATTTTGGCTGCTGTGTATTGGGGTTGTCTCCATGGAGTATTCTGAGACAATGTGTGCCGATATAGACTGAAAGATGTTGTTGGAATTATTACTGTTAGGAGGTCTGCCTTCTGCATGCCAACAACAGCTACAAGAGATGCCCTTGCACAGTAAAGAGAGCAATATCAGATTAGCAGGGAATAAAACTGTGGCATCAGCAGATCATACAAATGTTATGGTTGCAAACTGCCAAGAATCCTGTTGTCAATTAATTTTCTCACAAACCATTCTGCAGAAAATTCTTCTTTGCCTTTGTCACTGGCAGAACGATGATGGCAGATTTTATTACTTCTGGAACAGCAGGCTGGGAGGTGGTGTGTCCAGGCAGACTTGCCAGCAGCCCAGATGAAGGCAGGGTGTGTTCATATACCTCCTCCTTGTCTGCTTTCTGAGCTCTCAGGTATGAACTAAATAGAACAAAACCAAAACCACTCATTCTCCTATTGACCTTTTTTTCTCCTTTTTTCTTTTAGCATAGGGGGTTGACAGACCTTTCTCAATTTCTTTTTGCACATTTGTTTGTTCCGGTGTAATTTTCTTCTTCTCCAGGGTCCAATCCCTAGTTGAAGGGTATGCCCTGGCACATGGTGACTCCCCCTGATTCTTTTAGCTTGTCAGAAAACCCAATCCAGCCTTGCTGTGGATGATCTCACTTATTCTGTGACCCCTATTTTTCTCTCCAAGACCAAAAAAATTTAATGCCGGTCAGTTAGCCCTGAGTTTGCCTTAAAGAGAAGGCAAACTTCTGATGGAAATCACAAGTTTTTGTTCAAAGAAAGCAGCAATTTCAAGGTTTTGGACCACAAGGATGAAGAATTTAAACTAAAAAATAAGGGTGTAGAAGATACTTAAGTCAAGGGTCCTGTTTAGCCTATTCTCTCAGGTTTCTTAGCCAGGGAACTTGTTTACACATTCACACCACAAACACTATCCCTTGAAAAAGGACTTCGGAGAGACTCTAACCTGCACAGGCACAATTTGACTTGAATATCGACTCGAAGATAATCAAAATGATATAACTGCAAACCTTTTTATTGTGGTTATATGCATCAATTTCTATCACTGCTCTTCATGTCTCCTTCCCATCTATCTCTTATTTTATATTAAAGTAAAGGAATTTCTTTAGCCTTGTTGGTAAGTATTCAGCATCCAAAGGACTGTCTTAGTCTTATTTGAGAGTAGATACAGAACAATGAGGAATCTTGGTGGGATTTTCTTTTATCTTTGTTCTTTCAGGACTGAATTGTTGCCATTACATCTCACTTTAGAATCACAGAATCGTTAAGGTTGGGAAAGACTTCTCAGGTCATCAAGTCCAACCATTAACTCAGCACTGCAATGTCCACCACTAAACCGTGTCTCTAACACTGCATCCACACACTTTTGGACACTTCTAGGGATTGCGACCCCATCATTTCCCTTGGCAGACTGTTCCAATGCCTGACCATTCTTTCAGTGAAGAAAATTTTCCGAATATGTAATCTAAACTTCCCCCGGTGAAACTTGAAACTGTTTTCTCTTGTCTTATTTCTGACCCCCACCTGGTTCCACTGTCCTGTCAGGGAGTTGTAGAGAGTGAGAAGGTCCCTCCCTGAGCCTCCTTTTCTCCAGGCTGAATCCCCCCAGCTCCCTCAGCTGTTCTTCATCAGACTTGTGCTCCAGACCCTTCCCCAGCTCCATTCCCTTTCTGGATTCACTCCAGCCCCTCAATGTCTGTCTTGTCATCAGGAGACCAAAACTGAACACAGGATTTGAGGTGTGGTCTCACCAGTGCCCAGCACAGAGGGACAGTCACTGCCCTGGTCCTGCTGCCACACTATTGCTGACATAAGCCGGGTGCCATTTGCCTTCTTGACGACCTGGGCACACGCTCATCCTTTCTGTAGAAACAGAAAAGGAGAATTGTTAGGGATTTCTAAAAGAGAAAAAAAAAAAAGGCAGCAAACCCTTCCCACCAGACTACCTGGCTGCTCTTATACTTTCCCTAGGCTGGATTCATCACATTTATTTGAGGTGGTAAATTCTGAATGCGTTGGGGCAGCCTTGTTATGGTGTGAACTCGGTAGAAGCCCCAGTGAGGGAAACTGTTTATTCTAGCTCAGTGCACTCCCAGCCACCCTGGTTATAGTTCCTTTCTGGCCAGGACAGCTTTTCGAGTCTGTGGAGGACGGGAGGTTGCAGCAGCTTTCTGTCTCCACAGTCTGCTCTCCTGGTGGTCTGGCCACCTGGAGAGCTCTGCATCAGGGTGTTTGAACCAAGCCTGTGCTGTGCCTGCCCCAATATCTTTCTCAGGCATTTAAACCCCCAAAAATATAGCAAAAAGTGCTTTATCTATTTCTGTAGCTGCCCATTTTGAAGTTCTTACAAATGTCAGTCCCTGCACCACGAGCAGCAGTCGGACCTTAGCATATGCCAAGTATGAGCGTGTGTTTACACATAGTACCATGATATTTCATGTAGGCACTTAGTGGCTTGGAGATTTACCCTTTTGAAGAGCCTGGAAACATCATTACAGGAACTTAAATAAATTAGAAATAGAAGCTAAAAGTAAACAATAAAAGCGCTGCAGCAGTCTTTTCTTTCTCCATGCTACTATTTTAATCCTCCTGTGAAAATCTGGGTAAGTTGATCCCCCCCTTGTAAAAATGTTTCCTTAAAACAGACAAACCTTTGAAATTGGATCTTCTAAGAAGGCTTTGTTATTGTATGACATGTCTAATGGGTTGATGCTTCTATTACCAGGACTGTCTTCCATAATACTTTACTGCTTTGATGCCCTGCTAACGTTGTATTTTGATATATTTCTTCTTCGGTATTTACCTGTGGAGAAACAGCTCTTCTTTTATTTTCAACAGAATTTTTATGCATTTCATAGAAGACTTATTAATATGTGTAGTGAATGGAAGGTTCTTTAAAAGACTCTCATGAACCATAAAAGCAAAGCACATGTGAAATGAAATTCATAACTTATATTAAAGCATCAGGTTCAGCTTCACTTCCCAGAAGCAAGGGCACCAAATTTGGGGGTCTTTTTTTTAAAGTGTTTTCTTTTAGTTCTTAAGCTACTCTGTATTCTGCAACTTGGGAAAATCTGAGCCATCTGACTCTTAGTTTAGTGTTTATTCTGCTGTGGAGAGGTACAATACAAAAGTGAAGAAAAAAATGAAAGAGTTAAAGTAATAAGCTACTTGTGCATTTCTAATTGTTACCTCTGGTAGCAGAAAGATGTAAAAAAAGGCTGTGTTTGGTATCTTAAAGAATGTTATCCTAGCAGCATATTAGAATCAAGAAACATATCAAATGCTATACAAATACAATTAACGAATATAGAAGCTTTACTTTTATTTTAGTGTCTGAAAATCCCAGATCCATTGCAAGGAAAAAGGAAGCGGCTGTGGGTGGGTGTGGTGGTTTTTACTTTTTGCTGAAACCACCATGCCAGTATCTAGTTTTCTGTGTGTGGGAAAGAAGCTGGCAGAAGTTACGTGGGAAAACAGTGAAGGCAAACTGAGATAGAAATAGCTTTGGAAGGTAGAAAGCATGGAAGTGAGGTAGGAAGAAAGTAGGTGCATCTGGAACTCAATTTTCTATGAAATCAAGTAGTGCAATTGACTTTAACCCTTCTTCATGTCTCAGCATCAACTCTGGTCTATCACAGAGGATGGTTCGGGTTGGAAGGGACCTTAAAGATCATCTTGTTCCAAACCCTGCCATGGGCAGGGACACCTTCCACTATCCCAGGTTGCTCCAAGCCCCATCCAACCTGGCTTTGGACACTTCCAGGGCTGGGGCAGCCACAGCTTCTCTGGGCAACCTGTGCCAGGGCCTCACCACCCTCACAGGGAAGAATTCCTCGTAGTACCTGTTCTAAATCTATCTTCTTTCAGTTTGAAACCGTTGCCCCTTATCCTGAGTGGTATCCTTTTGCATGAGAGTGGACCAAAAAGATTTGATATTTGTCTCTTGGTTCGATGTGCTGCATCATGATTGCAACTCCTCTGCCCCTCCTGCCATTTAGGGAGCTGTTAATTACTTGTGAGAGAGATTTCTGAACACAGACAGGGAGGGCAGCTCAACGTAGAGGCAGCATCCTGCCTCAAAAACAGATTTTCGTTCTTGCGCTTTGTTGTCTTTGGAAAAGAAACCCCAGACCCTTTAATTTGTACATTTGGGGTGCTGAGTAAAACTGTGAGCATGAGAAATGTATGTCCAAGATGATCATGCTGGCAACCAGGTATTTACTACTGTCTTGCATAGTTGTTTTATTTTGTATTTGAAGCCTTAGAATGAAAGAATAATTACTTTTAAAAATTAGAAGACCAGCAATTAAGAATGAACAGTATATTATGTTTGTGATAACTCTTCTGTTTGGTTTTATATACCCTGTGTGATTAAAAACAGCTATTAATTGTCCTTTTCATTTACTTACAAACCTACTGTTTAAAAAAAAGAAAAAATAAATACTAGAGCTTTATCCTATATAAGAACTTTATTAGAATCTGTGATGGTTTAAATATTATTTAATATTCCAATGTACTATGGTAATAAAAGTTTCTATTTTTATGTGTATTTCCTATATCATGTCCATGTATTTGCAGTTTATAAGATATTTAATAGTCTCTGGATGGATTGCTGTGCTGTGCTTATAGTCCTAGGAAGTGCCTGACGTTATAAACCATGTACATGTGCAGGCCTGCAGAATAGAGAAAAAATTATTTGAGTTGTGCTCATTTTAGAGATGTACCACATGTTATAAAACACAGCTTTCTCTTTAAGATTCTGATAGTCCCAACAAGAGAGACAAATGATAGGGGACAAATACAGAGTGTAATTTCCTCGTGCCATGAGCAGTGTAGAACAGTGCATTGTGCTCAGATTTTGCCTGAGTAGTTCTTGTTGTGCTCTTACATGTGTCAGGCTGATATTTTATTTATTTATTTATTTATTTATTTGTTTGTTTATTATTAGAATTTCAAATGCTGTTTGCAGAACACTGCACATAATTCCATTATTAGATAAAGGAAAAGAACCCTACTATAGAGCTCTTTAGCTGTTTATATTTAATATATTGTTTTACTTTATTGCAAGGTAGACTAAGACTTTCGTAAGGAAATAATTGATATATTCAGTCACCTGTAAAGATTTCAATCTTGCTTATGAATAAATTTTCACTATTTTTGTAAGAATCAGTAGTGTTATTGTTGGCCTGTGCTATTTAATTTACAATTAATATATTTTACTGTACAAGTTTTTGTATTGTAAAAACTCAACTGTAGGAGGAGAGAATACATTTTATTTTCATATTATTTCATTTTATTTTCAGAAATGTTCTGAGGAAATACTAGACAGCACAGGAGTTGTCTTTCCCTAGAATGCTGTAAGACTGGTACTTCTTAGGGAAGAAGAAATACCAGAAAAAGAATTATAACAAAAGTAGGAAGAGGAAGAAATACCTTGCAAAGCCCATTGTCACAATTCCTCATTTTATGATGCTTGCTGGCCTCACCTTGCCTTTTGTTTGTGATATTATATGAACACTATAATCTCTTTATGACCTCCTGTCATTTCATGTTGCAGTGTAGACTTTAAGAGCCTTTATTATCTATAAAAAAGTTTACCCTTGATTTGTTTCTTCTACATCTTAGCACCATCTTAGCATTTAGATTTGGGATAAAACCCCGTTGGCATTTTACCTTTTGAAGTAGTTATTTGGTAATTTTGTAAGCGAAGAGGGCTGCAAATGCAGAATTACTCACAGTAGTGCACATGCTGGAGCTTTGCCTGCGCTTTTCTCGTGGAATTACAGAATTATAGAATGTGTTGGGTTGGAAAGGACATTAAAGATCATCTAGAGAAGTGTGGGAAAAGAGTTTGTCAGTGAAGACTGAGGCAAAAAAGTTGAGTACGTCAGTCTTCTCCTCATCCACTGTTACAGGTTTCCCAGCATTGTTTATTGATGAGAGGTGTACACAAATGTTCCTACAGACTGGATTTTCATCTGTTTCCTCAATCTTTCAGTTTGTCTCCCCACATACTTTAGTGTACATTCTTGCAGCTCTTTTGTTCCACTAATCGTTTGACTTCGGTTTATAATCCTTGCACCATGCTGAGTGATCCATTTCTGTACATACAGGTGTATTAAGCTTGTTGTTATTATTCATATTTTCTTCTTTTTATCTTCAGGAGATCAATACTTTGTTTCTTTTTAACTTATTTCTATAACCTTTCAATAAACCTCTTTCTTCCAGGTTTTCCCTGGGAGATGCTCGCAGGCCACTCCATGAAACCGCAGTTCTGGTGGAGGACATCGTCCACACTCAGCTGATAAATTTGGTAAGAACATAACTGGCAAAAGAGTCTGCACTCTAAAACTCCTTCAATTCACGATATTTTCATGATCAAATGACTAATAGCAGATTGTCCGGGGTTTAGAAACAAAACACAGAAACTGAGGGTGATGCTCTGGCCTCAATGATCTGTAGAACCAGATGTGCAACCCCACCTAACCCTGGGAAGAAAGCTGGTGGGTTTTTTTGTTAAAAACTTGAAGCTGTTAAAAAGAAAAGAACTGGCTATTCTTCTAAAGACTGCCTTGCTGTCTTCTTTTTTTTTAATATTCTACTATTTGTGTTAATGCATTATTTGCTTAGGATTTATGTCTTAATATTCCTTCTATGTGATGTTTTGATTTCTGTCAAAAAATAATGCAGAAATATGGAATATTTTCATATACTGAAAGCCAATGAAAGTGTCATATAAATGAGGTTGTTTTGAATCACATCTGTCAGAAACAACTCTAAATTTGAACCTCTCTATATTTTTTTAAAGTTCAACAACTCCTCCTAAGAAATCGCTCATGGTATTTTACACCATGGCATGAATTTGGGGTCTGACAAATGACAATACCTTTGTATAGAAAGGTATAATCTGACGTGGTACCTGTAGGTTGGGAATAATAACAAATGTGTTTTTCCTATTATGGTCTTTAACAGACATGTCGATGTGGCACTGGGGGACATGGTTTAGTGGTGGCCTTGGCAGTGCTGGGTTAATGGCTGGACTCGATGATCTCAGAGGTCTTTTCCAACCTTAATGATTCTGTGATTTGAATGAAATTACCAGCATGTGTGGGAATGGACATTATATGGAACTAACGTACATAGATTATACTAATACATATTATAACTAATATTTACATCTGATGAGTGCTTGGATCAGCTAGAGCTTTGAGCTGCAAGTTCCTACACCTCTTCTTTGTAATAAGCCCTTTTAGCAATGACAAGGCTTTTAAGTTTCAAGGTAGGTTCTGGTACTACATTAACTAGAACTAAAAACTTCTGTAAAGTGATGAAATTCAGAAATCAGTGCATATTATAAATATTTATGTGTGTATAAAATATATATTTTATATATATTTCTACATATTCATGCATATAATACATTCGTATTTTTTAATAGAAGTGTACTAAAATTAGACTTCCCGTTGCCCACTCTTTGCCTGCAACAGGTGTTTTCCTTCAGCTTTGCACCTAATCCAGCAGCCATTCAGTAGTTTCCTGCACCTCAGCAAATGCCTTGGCATCCCTTCCAGCTCCAGGCAGTTTGTTTCTGCTCATACCTCTGCAGCCCAACAGTGTATCCCTGTCTCCACAGTCTCCTGGCGTCTTTGTGGATTCTTTCCTTATTACACTTCTCTTGGGCTGTCCTGAACGTGCCCCGTGGCTCCTCGGAGGGGACAATGTCTCTCCCCTCTCCGCAGGTTTCCCGCTGGTTAAACACGCTGCTCTGGGCATATATTTGTAGTTCTTATTCCAGCTTTTGCTCTGACAAAGTAACATTTTCTCTTTGTTAATGACCCCTGTAATTTATGCAAACCGATGGCTGCGGCTTCGCTCTTCCCTCAGCAGTAACATGGTGGAGTCTGGGCTGTTCTGTCCTGCCGAGGCTTCGCTGAGCTGAGCTTTACCAAACCCTGCAGCTGAGAAAGTGCAACCTGTGGCCATGTGGTCTTTGCACTTTAATCAAAGCCGGGAACTTACTCGGGGGCTGGACGTGACCCGGGGTTAACCCTGTGTGGGGTGCAGCAGCTTGTAGGATTTCCTGACAGAAGGAAGAATGGGAACGGAGCGGCAGATAAACAGCTTTTCTAACCTTTCCCCTCCCAGCCCAAGACAGCACTTTATTTCTGAGGAAGTGAAAGTATCTTTAATAGCTCATTGCTTTGACCTCTGACATTCACATGCCGGAACTCTTAAATCAGTAGCGTTTTACATGCCCCGGGCTTCTGATAGGGAATTTTGCACATTTGTCATCCTCAACTGCACATCCTTATTGAGCTGTTCTGTGCAGTTACATGGAATTTTCACTTTACATGTAGGTGTTTCTGCTGGTATTTACCCAGTACTAGAAAAATGCTATTTTTATAATTGAAGCTGACTACAGAAGTAAATTTATTGCTTACCACCTGGATTTTGTCATATTACTCATGTTAATGGACTATGCAGTTCTCACTATGTAATTTAATGATTTCTTGTTTAATTCATGTCCATTTTTCCATCCATAATACATGTAGAAGGCTAAACTGTAGAAATTACTTTTATGCCTGCAATAAAGCTGGCATGTTGCACACATCTTTCATAGTAAGCATTCGTAAGAAGAGCTTGTTCTTGTTGATTAAGTCCAGGTTTGAGCCTCTACATTAAAAAATAAGTTGCCAGAGTGATTACCTTTGATTGGTTGACTTTTGATATCTCGCAGGTTTATAGTTCCAGCTTCCTATTTTCAGAGTTGATCTGAACTCTATTAAATCAGGGTCTGGTTTGGACAGATTTATACAGTCACTGCTTCAAACCACTATACACTTCATGAAGTCCGGCTGCTGTAGCAGATGAGTGCACTAACAAGGCAAAATCCTGGAAAGCAGACTTTTAAGAGTCTGCATCACATTTTATGATCAATTTTTGGGTGTCTTTTGTACAATATGCGCACTGCTTTACATTAAGGGAAATTCTACTAGAAGTATATAGCAATGTGTAGGAGGAAATGAGCATCTCCAGAGGAAGATTCATGTCATCCTAAAATTACTTTTGGAGTTGAATGGGCTTGTATCTCTCAAGGAATTTATTTTCTAAGCTGACTAATAAAGGAATCCTTTGACATGTGGCTTGGGTTTGAATATCTAGGAGATAGGTATGAAAGGTGAGAGATAAATTCCATCATATTTGTGTCATGAGTTTGAATTCTTTTATGCTTATATTGTAATTACTATAACTTTTGGTTTTTGTATATCAAGCAACAGAAAATCATAAAACCCCTACACTAGAAAGTTCTGTAAATTTTTTGGTCAAGCATCATGTATTTGATAAGCACAATGAATTTAAGTTTTAATTTGAAATCAAGTTCATTGTTGATTGATGGTGTTTGGTAACAGATCTAAATGTTCATTTATAGGTAAATGTTTAAGGAATTTATAAATGCCTTCACATTACCCTAAAACTGTACTTCTTTATATATGCTAAGATTAGAGGTTCCAATCAAAGCTGTATTTTCTTTACGGTTAAGCACAAGTAGTACAAGGAAAGTTGTGCCTGCAAAAACAGTTCAACAGGGAATGCAAAAAGGTGTTAATCAGAAGGGGACAAGCCTTTAACTTAGTGACCATTTGAAGTGGAATGAGGCCTCTTTTATTTCATTCTTCCATCATATCTGATACACTGTCCATGTGCAGTAAGAAGCTTTTGAAACAGCATCTTCTATAATAATCTATTCATATCTGTTCAGACCCTTAGAAGGGGAACTCGAAGATCCTCCTTTAGGACAAATTTATATTACTCAGCACTTTGTGAAAACAAAACAGAGCAAAACAAAACAAAAAACAAAACAAACTCCCCAAAAAATGAAACAAAACCCCCCGAACCCTCCCCCCCCCAACCACCAAAAAACCCCCAAAATCAAACAAGCAAAAAAAACCCACTCAAACCAACCAACCAACCAACCAACCAACCAACCAACCAACCAAACAAATCGCAATCAACTCTGTCAAAATCAATCTATTATTAGATTAGTGTATGTAGAATTAATGATAAATAGCTGCATAAGAAATGATTGTAAACTCTAAGACTGAAAGGATGCGTGACCAATATCAGGTACTTAGGAAAGGTACAAAACCAGAGAAAGAAGGTAGTAACATTTCCTCAGTATGGAACACTTTCTCAACCCCAATAACTTGTACTTCAGAAGCTCACTCAGCCAAAGGCCCTAATGGATTTCTCTTCCATCAATTCTGTCTTCCTTTGAGCTTATGTAAATTTTTAGCATCCATAATCTCCTTCAGCAAGAAGTTAACTTAGCAACTACACGTTGTATGTAGAACAGTCTTCCTGCATCTTATAAACTTCGATTTCACTTGTGAGTCTGGTCTGTGTTCCCTAAGTACTTCTAACAAAACAGGTGATTTCACTCAATCCAACCTTCTTTACATACCTTTTTTCCTTTTTCTTGCTAGTTGCAATTTATGGATATTACTCTAATACTCCCTTTTTGTTGACTTATATTACTGACTGAAGCATGCTAATAAACCCAGATGTTTGGAGTTTTCTTGTCTTAGAAGCCAGCCCTGTAGATTTGACAGACCTTATTTTCTGCAACATTATTAGTACCTGTTGTTGAGATGAATATGTAGACTCTTATCTGTGACCAGGCAAATAAGATTCAAAAAAGTCCAAAATACCCAGAAGTCAGGCAATATTAGTTTCCAGAACTGCTCAGCAACTACTTGCAAGACTATCAGAAATTTGTAATTTAAATAATGTTGGAGGAGTTAAAAAACACATACTCCATATGCCAGTATGAGTAATTTCTTAATGTTCATTTGTCTATAATGCCACGTGTGAAAAACCTGAGTTGGGCTCCATGTCTGCCACTGAGGTGAAAACCAACAATAATAGTAATAATAATAATGCAGTAATTCATAATGATCCTTTGAATCACATGGAAATAAGTGGTTTGGGTAAAGATTACTTAGACAAAGAAGACAGCCCTTAGAAACTAAGGAATAGTATTACTCTCTTTTCACTACTTCATTAATCAGCTTCAGTCAGAAAAAACAGCCATGCTAAAACTGCCATTAATGAGTCAACAAAACAACACACTGACATCTGGCATTTGAGTGGGAGATCTGTGCTTCTTAATTAGTGTTACAAGTCTGACAGTATCTGACTTCCCTATACTTATGCTCTGCAGAGGTCCCCTGCTGGTTTATAACTCATTAGTTCAAAGTTTTAGTGGTTTAAGCTTACTTAGGCACATTGCCAGGACTTGTAAGCTTTGGCCATCACTATCTTAAAATCCAAGCAGAGCAAGTTCTTTGTGGATGCATGGTCACATCACATCACTGTCACACAGTACAAAAAGATTTATAACAATTGACAGTTCTTCTATTAAAAAAGGCTTCAATTAGAACACAAAATAAAATATTCCCTGTCAAGGATGAGGTATGCTGGCAAAACTATTTAAGAAATGCTTGCATGATTGGAGGTTTCAAATAAAGCTACTTCATCCATTGACCGAAACATGACCGAAACACTTCAGGAAAATGTTAGGTACAGATAAAAACGTGTTTGAAACTAATAAAATTTGACTCATGTGTTTCATTAATATTACTACATAAATCACATAAAACTTCTGTGAATAACCTGAAAATTAAGAAGTCCCTTTTAGTCTCCTTAGATGTGTTTAAAATATCATGAGAATTTAATAAGAGAAGCAAGACAACACAATGAGCTCAATGTCTCTTCTGTCTCCCCCATTGACTTGCCTCCAAACAAAATCAAATAACATCTGCCAAATGCCAGCCTGTTCAGCTTGCTAATGAGTTTAAAAATTCAGAGTATGACCGTTGCTCAGCAACTGATAAAGAATACCAGTCACATGGTGCTATAGTTAATATACAAGAGACCTTTACCCCTCATTTTCTAAAATGCTATGAAAAACGGATTATCGGAAACACTATTTTTTTTAGGCAATTTATTTGCTGCTCTTTTAGCACTGTGCTGTAATTTGTTCTAATACTCATGAACACCAGTGTTCAGGTGACTAAAAGGGTGCTCAAGTTTTTCAATCACGGATCTTTTAGTTCATGCATTTTCATGGTGGTGGTGTTCTATTCAGTTCAGTTATTTGCTGACCATTTCAGAAGATAACCTGAGCCAAAAGCTGAAAACACTTTAAGCCTCAAGAACATGCCAGTGAATTTGGCTGACAGGCTGTTAAGCTAAAACTAAATTGAAAACTATAATCAGAAGTGGAAGAGGGGGATCAGAGGACTTAGAAACCGTGATTTTTGAAGTAGAGATGTAATCAATCTCAGAGAGGAAAAGACAGGAGGATAACAGTCACCGTGTCAAGACTGTTTCCTCATCTCCTCTGGTCTGCTGGAAAAATCTGAAATTGACCATTAATCAATCCATCAATCAATCAGGCAGTAATCATCAGTGACAGGAGGTTATAATGTGAAAAAAATTAAACAAAGAGACACACAGTATGTTATTCCATCTGACACATGAAAGAAAGCCTGCAGTTACGGAATCCTCTGTGCCAGATGAGACAAACATGCCAGAGCTGCATAATTAACTCTATTGCTATTTCTCAACAGAGTTTATGCAGGAGGTGACTGGTGAGAGCCAGCATGGCTTCAGTAAGGACAGGTTGTGCCTGAAAAAGATTGGTGACCTTCTGTGATGGGTTTAGAGTACTAGTGGATGCAGGAAGAACAACTGAAGTCACCTATCTGGACTTGTGCGAAGCATTAGAC
>QWTY01001945.1:38451-58517 GCA_008033365.1 Pseudorectes ferrugineus | reverse complement strand
GAAGGACACTGAGGTGGTGGAGCCTGTCCAGAGAAGGTAACAGAGCTGGAGAAGGGTCTGGAGCACAAGTCTGGTGCAGAGCAGCTGGGGGGGCTCTGCCTGGAGTAAAGGAGGCTCAGGGGGAACCTTGGTGCTTTCTACAACCACCTGAGAGGAGGTTGTGGCCAGGTGGGGGTCGGGTTCTGCTCCCGAGTAACAAGTGACAGGACGAAAGGAAATGGCCTTAAGCTGGGCCAGGTGCAGTTCAGATTGGGCATCAGGAAGAATTCCTCACTGAAAGGGTGGTCAGGCACTGGAAGGGGCTGCCCAGGGAGGCGATGGAATCACTGTTGTTGGAGGTGTTTAAGAAGCGACTGAACGTGGCCCTTAGTGCCATGGTCTGGTTGTCAAGGTGGTGGTCGGTCTAAGGTTGGACTCGGTGATCTCAGGGGTCTTTTCCAAACCAAATGACTCTGTAAATCCATCACCCTGGTTGTTGTTCCTCACCTCTCACCCTCGCTCAGTGTGGGTGGCCCTGACCCTGCATCCTTTGAACAACAGGAAACAGACTCAAGTTGTGCCAGGGGAGGTCCAGGTTGGATACGGGGAAAAATTTCTTGCCTGAAGGAGTGGGAAAACACTGGAATGGGCTGCCCAGGGAAGTGGTGGAATCACCATCCCTGGAAGTGTTCAAAAACCAAGCAGATGTGGCACTTTGCCATATGGTTTAGTGGGAATGGTGGTGTTTGGCCAAAGGTTGGACTGAACGATTGTGGAGGTCTTTTCCAACCTTAATGATTCTGTGGCGTTGTTTTGGCTTTGGCAGAGCCCACGGTGGCTGAAATTGGTGTGGAGGATCTGTCCCTTGCCCTTGGCAGCACAGGTCTCAGGTGGGCTGGTGGCCTGTCAGCGTCCCTGAGGCTTTGCAGAGTAACTTGACTGGTAAATCCCGGTGCCGTGGCTGTGTTTTCCCAGCTCCCTGTGCCTGCTGGGGGATGAGGCTGTGGGACAGGATGGAGAAGTGGAGCACAGTGCCCATCCCCCTGTCAGAGACAGCGGGATCTGCACCAGTGTCCCAGGGTGGGCACTGCATCTTTGGGGGCCTCACAAAGGACGTGCCTGTGCAGATCTGTCCGTGGAGGACTTGAGAGTGGGCTGGGAAACTGAGCTGGGTGGTGCTGGTTGTAACCTTGAACACAACCCCCTTTTCCCGTTTGGCCCTTGTGAACTGAGCAAGCTATGGGATGCATCCTATAGGAATACACAATGTAACTTCTTCCTGCTCCCGCAGGAGAAGTTACATAAAACAAACCAAAAAAAAGCACCAGTTGCAAAGGACTGTAACAATCACTTAACTTGGAGAAACAGAACACTGTAAGTAGTGTTATACCCGGAAGATGAAAGAGTAAAAGTACAAATAAAGGCTGGATGGAGCTCTGAGCAACCTGGTGTGGTGGAAGGTGTCCCTGTCCATGCCAGGGGGTTGGAACTAGGTGATCTTTAAGGTCCCTTCCAACCTAAACCATTCTATGATTCTGTGGCTCAAGTGTGTGGCAAGAGGTGCTGCCTCAGCTTGAGAGCTGAATCCCACTCGTTTGGACAAGTAGACAGAGTTGGGTGTGCACATCTTCCATGTCTGTTCCTCCCACATGGATTACCTGCGTCCTACCACTGCTGTGTATAAGTGCTCCCAATTTTTTAGTGCAATATTTAATTATCCTCTAAGCTGGCGGCTCCCAGGCTGTGGTTTGTGGATCAGTAATTATGTTAAAAGCAGGCTGGTCACGTGAGGTTTTGTTTTCAGATTGTGCTTAGCGCTTAAGCAGGTCTCCAGGTTTCTCTTTCCCTTGTAAGAAAAAGGAGTGTAGGAGAAAAAAATACTAGGAGAATTTCACAATGCCCAGGATGAGATGAAAAAGGTGTCTTTTCTTTCATTTTTTGTCTGTATTTTCAGGATGCTAGTTGCAAATAACATCTTTATTTTTTGCTCTGTTTCAAATGCTTTGTGACTGTCCTGGGTGGGAATGGGAAGGGATTGCTTGCTTTTCAGCTCATGATTGTCCACAGACTCCGGAGGGTTTCCTGGTGTTAGCTCTGTAAAACCAGTAAGGAGTTTAATGGTAAAAACTGCTAAAATCAGAAGCTGTTTCACAAGAGTTCTGATACAAGTCAGGAAAAGCCAACAATTAACACTTTGTCAGCACAGATTTCCAGCTGCCTTCCACCGAGGAGAACAGGGCACTTCTGTGTCCTTCTCCTGTGGCCCTGACCAAGCAGGATGCGACAGCAAGTGCCTTTGTGCTCCTCGGTTTCAGGCTGTGCTTGGCTCCTGGATTTCTGTGCCTTCCCAGTTCGGAAAGCTGCCCTCCCTGTTACAGAGTGCCTGGGAGTGTAGTGCTGGCACTGGAGATGGGAGAGGTTTGCTAGCACAGCTACTGCAGGAGTATGCCCTGCTAACTGTGAGTTTTGCAGCATTTTGTGCTTTAAATCAAAACGAGGGCACTTAATGCAAGTTTTCTGTATTTAATTACAGCAGCCATATCAGGATGCATAATGAGCTGCTAATATATTACCCCGTGGACGGTGGAATTGCTGGCACACAAAAGGTGCTGACTCAGATCTGTCCACTGTCCTTGATTTGGCATCCTTGTCTTTCCCTAGTTTAGTGTTTTGTGTCACTAAAGGCTTTGATTTAAGATACAGCACCGTCATAAAAGAGGTGACAGTAACAGCTGAGCTCTCTGTTAAAATACTGTATATTATTTATTTCAAACTGTTTGGGTATATAGGCATTTTCCTGGAATTTTATTACCTTTTATTGGAGGCCATTTCAGGATTTTATTACTTTTCTCTCTGATTTTGTTTATGTGTCAGAGACTTGAAAATAAGGGAATTGCTTAGTTGTCATCTCCAGTGAGGTTTTTAGAAGATGTTGCTGAGTTTATGACTCTGCCCCACAACAAGAAGATGAACAGACTAGTCCATAAGGCTCTGGACTGGGACTGATTTGTCTTTCCTTCCACTCCTTTCTGTGTGGCTTTGGGCAAATCACTAGTCTGGGCATTGTGTCTGTAGTGGTGAAGTGAAGGGAGCGCTTGCCCGTTGTGTTGAGGATGTAAAAATCTGAGGTTCAGAAGGTGCACTGATGGAGACCAGTGTAGCAGTGGTGATTTAGATAGGGGGGAGGGAATCCAGGACTTGCTGGAAATTATTGGACTGGGAAAACGTCCCTGCTGGGAGGAAGATGTGTCTGTGTAAATGGTAGGAGGTGCTGGCAAGCTGGAAATCCAGTGCTGATGGCAAAACGGGGCTTGTAGTGTCTCCGGGTGTGGGCTCAAGAATACCAATTTGGAATGATGCCTTTCAAATATTGTGGAACGTGATGCCACAAGCCTGCCCTGAACACAGGAATTTCACACAGTGCTGTGTGACAGCACTGACTTGGTTGTTACCAGTGTCACTCTCTGGGACATGCAGTCCCTTGGTCATCATGACCCCCTCTGTGCTTGCTGTTTGCTTGTCCTTCCTTACACCCCATTTTCAGTCAGGGCTTTCCCATGGGTTGGGGCAGAGCTGTGGGCAGGAACAGGCAGGAATTGCTGTCTTGAAAAAAGAAATGTAGCTTACTTGGCTTGTGTGCAGTGAGAGCTTAGTCCTGCTGTCCATGGAGGTTCTGTTCCTGTTACTGCTCCGTAGGGAGGCTGCAAATACAATTCACCTTACAAGATTTACAATCAGGTAGGAATATTTGGCTGGAACACCCTGCTGTATAAATATATTGGCAGAAAAATTAGCAAAGAGCCATTTAACCACCACCAGGGAGGGGAAACCAGTCGTGGAGTAAGGTGTGAGGAGAATCTCAAGGCTTCTCACAGCGTGGAGCAGCAGCTGAAGCTGTATGGGGATGGTGTACAGCATTAACACATTTCTGAGTATCTCTCCCTCTTCTGAATGTCACTGACCTTCAGCTCTCAGGTGAAGGCCTCATCCAAGGTTTCCAAGTTTATTTTGGCCACAAATGGAGATGACTGCAGACACTGCCTGTTTGGGGCTGCCTGGGTCTTGTTTGGGACTCATGAGAATAGTGCCTGCAGGCAACTCTGCATGCAGAAGCAGTACCAGGAAGTTTTTAATGCATTCTGGCTGTCATGTTCTTTTAATGCAGCTGATGAACTGTAAATGAGGAGAGCTGAGCATCAAGTGACCAGTCAGCACCCTAGAGACCTTCAGTAATTATTTTTTGGACACAGAATGAGAAAGTCTTAATTTAAAATACTAATACAGGCCCTTGTCTTTGTGCTGGCTATGGAGTAAAACAGCTTTTGAGGTCCTCTAGGGAAGTAGCAGGAGGACAGAGTCCTGCACAAAATTTTGCCTTTTTTGTCAGTATTGGCATGTTTAACTGCCCTGCCTCAGCTGTCAGGCCAGGGTCCCCTCTTATGTTAAATTCCCGGTTGGTTTCTCCTGCGTTGTAGAGTCTTGCGGCAAAAAGAGGGGAGCCAAAATCTTGCCTTTTATTCTTTCCAACAAAACCACTGCAAGCCTTTTTAATGTATCTTAAAATAGCAAGCAGGGCACAAGTGCACTTTTTTCCCCCTCTTGATGGATGAAATTTAACTACTGTTCCTTGATTTGTATTACTATCGATGTTACTAACAGTCTTCCCCAACGCTCGAACAGCCTTTGAGTGCCAAATCTCCAGAGAGGAAACTGCTGTCGTGTTTTGATGATGGCAGTGGAAAATTAATATTAAAACAGATTTTTTTTTTATCTATCTTGGCCAATTTTTGCGGGTTGGCTGTTGAACTAAAGAATTGCCAAGCAGGCGTTTTCCATACAGATAATGAATTTGCATTTTATTCCCCTGTTTGTTTTGCTTTTTGAAACAAGTGGTCCAATCCACCTCAGAGCATAGAAAAAAACATTTAGACTACATGAATTTTGACTGATTTATAGAACTTAACTGTTGCTAGCCTATTCTCCTATTTCTCCATGAAATGCAATATGTTGTTTTAAAGGCCAGCTAAGATGTTCTAATTTGGATGAATTGCTCACTGGGAGACAGTCAGATGTACAGAAAATTAATTTCAGTTACAGTCACTCATATCCTCTAACACCTTAAATGAAAACATAGTATAACTAATAAATATCTCTCAGCATGGGCATGCTCTCCTTAAAGCCTGATTAATGATTCCATCCTCAGCATAAAATCCCCACCCTGTTAAGGTGAAGAATTGTTAGTTGATTTAAGCACTTCACCTGCCTGAACACTTGAGCATATTTCATGAAACATTTGCTGAATGCAGTTTGGTTTTGCTCGGCTGACAAAGCGTTCATCCAGCAGCCTTTGCCCACCTCCAGGATGTCCCTGTGTTCCCTCCCTGGGGTCCCCACCTGTGCTGTGCCCTGTTTTACGGGGGCTGGCTGTGGTAACTGCTTCCCAGGGGCTGCTGCATTTGGAGCCGTGGTTCAGCTCTGGCCTCTAGCCTTTCACCCATCATCCTCGTGTTAAAAAAACCTTACACCTGGAAAACTGCCTGAATCCCACTGGCACCAAGTCTGTTTTACACTGGCTATGACACTTTTTTCCATATATCTATCCCCGGCTTCTGGCTCGTTCCCTTTCTTCCTTGTGTTTTTTAATTTCACCCCTCCACATTTCAATTTTGCCTTGCTTCTGACAGATTGGTTCCTCTCTGGCCCTCAGGCCCTGAGTTGTCTCTCACGCAGTGCTTCCGTGCAGCCAGGTGTCTCGGAGCAAATTCAGGAGCTGCCTGGCATTCCCTTGCTCCAGGTTTGTCCCCTTGCCTTCCAGAGGACCTTGAAAATAATTAAGCAAAGTCTGTTTACTCGAGCTTTGTGCGGAAGCAGGTGAATTTCAGCCTTAATGAATAATCATCTCTGTAGAAAACCTAATCAACAGAATTTTTCTTTAGACTGGTGGTGGATGAGGCATTTGGCTGGGTAATAAACATAACATTAGTGAGAAATCACTTGCTGGTTATCCCTGTGGGTAATGCATGCAAAAGAAATGAGCTGCATAACAAAACTGCTTCCCTTGCATCACGCAAAGAAAACCCAGGGATGCAGAGGTGCTAAAGTTAGGGATAGGATGGGGCTGACGAAATTGTTTCCCAAAAAAACCTTTCTTCTGGCCTCATGGCACGGTTACCCTGAAACCATCAGAACGCAGAATTTTCCTTGTGCAAGTCCCCTTTGTTTTGTTCTGACAGAAGGAAATTTCTTTTCTTTAGGTGAAACTTGGAACCTGTAACACCCCCAAGCCAAGCTTCTTTGATTTTGAGGGAAAGCAGAAATGGTAAGAGGGAATCCTTGTCATTCCTAGCAATTTCTGTCTCATCTCATTTGTTGCATCTTGTCTCATCTGTTATGGACCTAGGGGATGTCAGCTCGGAGAGTCTGCCACTGAAGTGGCTTTAAAGTCCCTTGTTTAACAGGGAAATGTTTGCTGCTATGCCTGGTACAGGTGTGAAATACCAGACTCCTGTACTCACCGTCTTCATCCAGAACTGGCCTGCACACAACAAAAATGTGAAAAAAGCTGGAGCTCTGTGAACACAAACTGTGTTCCAGCCTGGATCAGGATCCCCTGAAAGATCCTTTCACAACAGAGCTGCACTGACAGTGGCCATTCATGGCCTCAGAGAAAAGTTGACCATTTCAAGCTGAATGAAAGATGGCTTTGCATGCCCTGAAAGGATTTTGATGAATCTGTGTTCCACTGATGTCTCTATAAAAACACCTTGTGCTGTCTCCAAGGGGCTCACTGATGTTTTGCTGTTGCTCCTAGGGAGGCTTGGAAAGCCCTGGGAGATACCAGCCCTCACCAAGCTATGCAGGAGTACGTTGCTGCAGTGAAAAAACTCGACCCCAGCTGGAATCCACAGGTAGGAAACGTGGAAATATTGTTCAGAAAACAAACCAGCGTTTGTCTTTGTAAAGCTGACAACGGTTCAGCTTCTCACAGGCTTTAATTGCTGCATGGCAAACTTCATTTTGAGCAGATTAAAGTCTAAATTAATTTTGAAAACTCTCCTTTTGTTATGACTGAAGCATGAAGAACCATCTCTTTCATTCATAATGATCTCCATTACAGCGAGCGCATGCACAGGGTTGGTTTGGCTGTAGTGATCTAATTTATTTTGCTCTTATTGGTTCATGCTGTATTTAGCATGTAAAGATACTTTTTATCCTTTTCTCATCCTTCTCTTTTCAACTACTATTTAAATGTTGATCAATAGAAAGCAATCTCCATGAAAGTGACATGAACTGAATGATCAATTCTAAAAATGTTTCCTTTTTGTTTCGATGCAGCAAATTACCAAATCTGATTATGATTAGGTGCTCCAACGTAACAAGTCTGTATCTGTGTGTTAGAGGGAGACTGTACTGTCATTTTAATTAATCTGTCTTTCATCTGCCAGGTTTATTACTTGATTGAATCCTTAAGGATACCTCCTGTTTATAGACTGATTTTTATACAATTTTCAAAGAGAATTGTTCTTTAGAAAAAGTATAGCCTTTGGAAATAGAGTAGAGGTATTTCACTAATAGTAAAATGCTGAAGGCATGGTAATTTCTTCTCAAGGTAGGAAATTTGTTCTTCTATGCTCCTGTGCTTTGGAAGCAGAATCTTGTGTGGGCACAATCGTATGAATCAAGAATTTGATTCTGAGTTGTCTTCTGATGCTGTCCTTGAGACATGAGGTTAATTTTTTTTACTTCACTAGTTTGTGTTTCATGCCGCTGATAGTGTTTTTGCAGCAAAGAAACGTTGTCATTTAGAAAAAACCCTTTTTAATGCCCTTGGAGAAAATAGTTTTATGTGCTGTGCAGTTAACCAAAGCTGGCTGCTTGCTGGGTAAATTCTTGTCCAATCTAAAATTCTCATACAGAAATAAAGTAACTTGTACAAATCTGTGTATAATCCTGAATGAAGAAAGTGTCAAGTGAAACACATGAATATTAATTAAAAAATGAAAAAAAAATTCAAACAAAATACCCAGTGCTTTCCTGAAGAAACTTCTCAGCATGGTGACAGGCTTAGCTTTTTGGGTATTCCCTTCCCTTTCTTGCCTCAGAGAAATACTTCCTGTCACAGTTGTGAGCTTCAGGTTACAAAACTGTCATCCAGGAAAGAGGAGTGATCTGTCAGTTTTTACAAAACAAGTATTTTGAAGAACCCATACAGCAAACAAAGAAAGGTTGGCAGCACTGTTCCTCCCCTCTTCCCCTAAAATGAGGAGGCCACCTTAGCAGAAAATGTGATTTAAAAGTTAGCATTGGGGTAAAGGTGGCCTTGCTTTCTTCACAAGAATTCACCTGTCCTTCTTATTACATCATCCTTTTAATTCCACTTTTATAGGACCAAAATGCGATCAGGAGTCCTCCCTGATGCATCTCATGCTGCTCTCCTGTTTTTCCTTCTCCCCACCAAAGCCACGTTCTGGAGCCACGAGAGGGAGCTCTGTTCTTTAAAATGATGGAGATGCACGTATCAGGGGATGGAGATAAAATAGCTACTTTAGTCTTCAAATTTCAAATTGGATTTATAGAAAAGAGCTGTGGGTACATTACAAGGTGCTTCATCACTGTCATTGTGTCTCCTTTACGTGCTCATCTGCTGGGTTCCTTCAGATTTTTCTTATGCTCCATAGATCGTGAATGAAATACTCCAAGTGTTTGGTTAAAAGCAGTATAAAGTGCATGTTACAAATTGGAAAAGTTTGGCTTTTGTATCATTATGAATCATAAATAGTAATTACAGTACAAAGCTGTACAATTTCTTATTGTGCATCCTCATTAATTTTGCTATTTTAAAGCTTTCTCAGTGTTCCCAACTTACTTTTTCTTCAACAGTTCATCTCATTCGTTAAAGTGATTCTTTTGTGTTATTTTAAATCCTCCTCAGTCTCCTGTTCCATATCTTTCCAAAAGGGCTTTATTGTCTTGATCCCTTTGTATTAAATATGCAAAAATTTAAGCTTAAAAACTGCTTTTTTTTTCATAGGTTCATTTTTTCTTCAGATTTGCTGCTGTTCTGCAGTCTTGAGGCTGTCAGTATTTTTGTTAATAAACAGAACGGAACTAAATGCAGTATTTCTTGTGCAGTCCAAATAGATCCACTTCTTCATTCTTGTTTCTTGTTTCTCCATTGTTTCATTCTTTCAAACTGAAGTTTCTTTATTAGTACATTTTCAGCATCAAACTGTACTTGCTTTAATTTAGTATCTTTGTTCTGCATGGGGGAAAAAAAACCAAAGTAAAAGGGTTCTGATGCAGTAGGACTACCCTGAATTTGTATCCAGAGGCAATGAGAACTCCAATAGCAGCCAAAATCTCACCTGCTGCTTCCTATTCCTGCCCTGAGTTTGGACTACCCACACTTCATTAGGAGACAGCTGAATGTGGAGAGGCAGCAGCTGTTCTGTGCCCTCTAAAGTTGGTGTGACATTTTTGACAGTATCTGCTTGGCTGTTTCCAGTGTGGTTTAGTTTCTTTTTCACCCGTGCTGCCCACAGGTTGTCTCATAGTCCTGCCTAATCTTCTCTTTCAGAGCTTTGTCTAAAACCTGGAAAGAAATGATCATACTGCGCTTATTTTCAGCAGTTTTATTTGCTGGAAAATCTTTAAAAATAACAGGTAACCTAGAGGATATTTGAGGTGAGGTCCATTGTCTTTGCATCCATGAAGCTACTGAAATCTCATGGCTGTGTTTGTCTAGAACCAATAATCACAATTGCCTTTTAGGGTGTTTCACAATTCAGCCCTTCTGTGTTGGCATGATCCTACTGTGTGTTGTGGGTTGTTTTGTTCCTTTTCCCAAGAACAGCTGTTAGTAGGAGGTCAGGAATATTCTTTTCCATGCTGTCTCCATTCTCCTCTTGATGCAGTCTTCCTTCGTCATCTTCTACCTTTTAGCACATCTTTTGTTTCTTGTGAGTCATTCCTTTCAGTCTGAAGTTCCAGGCAGTGGAAAGGTAATTGCTTGGACCAGCTTAGCTCTATTTGCATATTTCAGAGACATCACCTGTCCTTCAAGTCTATTCACTCTTCCTCCAGAACAGAGAATAATTTATGAAGCCATTCTTTTGCATTCTCCAGCCTTAAACAGAAACATTTCATGCCGTCAGCACCTCCCACTGCTTCGGGTCCTGCACAAAGGAAGATGTGTCCCGGCTGCTCCTCTTCTCCTATGTTCACCTGTTGTCTTCCTGCTTTACTGGCAGCACATGACAGCTGCTTTGGTGGCTTTGGCTGGTGTGAGTGTGGTGGTGACACTCACCTGCCCTCCCTGCCAGCCACAGCGTGCCCGTCCCTCTGGCTCTGCATTCCCCCTGCCGTGGTGCCGGCCTGCAGCCTCAGCGGTGCGCCCAGGGGTTTGGGGAGCATCACCTTCACGAGCTGGGTGTCTGGCATCTTCGTGCAGTGACTTTGTTCTCAAGTACATCGCTACACTTCAGTACCTGCAGGTTTTGAGAGTCGCAGTGGCTGTGTTTCCATTCCCCCACACTGAAATTCTCATCTCTGCTGCGTACTGGATAGCACAAATCCCCACTGGCTTCAAGCATCCAGGTTTTTCAAACCCAAAGAAGCAGAAGCAGAAGCAGGCCAGCGCTTCTCTTCTGAGCAGTGCCAAACATGTCCCTTCCACCGAAATGCTGTTGCAGGGGCTGTGGGTGGAGGTGTGACATGGCACCGCAGCGGGGTGGCCGGGAGCTGTTATTGATCCGTTCTGTAACGAGATGGTTATATGGCACAGCTCAAACAATAAAAATAAATAATAAAAAAAGCATCCAGATTTGCTCAGCACATTTAGCCTTCCATTTGCTGATTGCAGTTTTGGCATCACTCGGTTCTAAATATTTCCTTTTCCTATTTCTTATATTGCGCATTTACCAGTTCCAGTCTGAACAGCTTGTCACTACTAACTTCAGTGGCATCCTTTCCCAAACACTTAGAGGCCTCTTCCTATTTGCTTTGGGTGCTGAAACTCACAGGAGGACTTAATGATTTTCTATTTATATATCAAAGTTTAAAAAGTTGGCATTTTCACTTGTTGGACTCGACTTCACCAGTAGTGCAGTTAGTAAGGTTTCTGCTGTGTAATGAGGAAAGTTGGAGATCAGGAATCTGAAGAGCAGAGGCTTCTCTCTAAGGCAAAGTGGGAAAGACAGCTCCACCTCAAAGAAAATAGGTATTCGCCAAACAGCTTTTTAGGCTCTTAAAGGTGTGAAGTCCCAGTTCGGATGTTTACAGGGGAGAAAGCTGCCTGTGTTTTTTTTAAGTGCTATTCTGTGCCTTGTTTGAGTAGGGGAGGATTTACTTCTCTCTACTCTGGCCCAAATTGTGAATGGGGGTAAAATCCCTCCTTTGTTGGGTTGGTGTGGGAGCACCAGGTCGTGCCAGGAGAGGACCCTTGGGGAACAGAAAGTCTCATGAAACAGAAAATAAACTTCAGAGTGAATAAAATAGCAAATGCACAATTGCTGCAGGCTCGGAGCAGTGCAGTAAGCTGGAAAACCTGCGGGAATAAAACAAATGGATTTGTCCATTGGGTGTTTTTGCAGGGAGTACTGCAGGGGGCAATATTTGATAAGGTGGGTGGCCAGGTACCCTGTGCCCAGGGCTGGGCTCCATCCCTTGTGCCTTCTGGTGAAATAACCTTTCTCTGTCACATTTATATGCAATCAGCAAGTTGAAACTGAAATGTGGAAAAGAGAATTTTCAATTCAGGGATACAGTGAAAAGCAGGAGAAACAATTCCCAGATTTGTAGCAGAGCTGAGTTTGGATGTGTGCTTTTGGCAGGTGTTAACTGAGTTATTTTAACAATTGATTTAAATTGATGAGCCTCTTGTATTTAAGTAAGATCTCCCAGGCAACTTAGAATCTCTGTAACGTAGGACCTCCAAGGGAACTTAAACATTTCTGTAATGACTCAAATACAAACTGTGTTTCCAATGACATTAAAAAAAGCATTTGGAAATCAAAACTTGAATTTTTCTTAAATTTGGAGTCATTGCTCAAGTCTGTCCTGTTGATATCTGGAACAAGAAGCTTTGATCTTTTGCAGCTTGCAGGTTTTATGTCTGGTCAACTTCTAAGAATTAGGTTAGTGGCTGGTAAATGCAGTTTCAGGCTGAAATCTGTGGATTTCTTGGTTAGTTCTACAGGCCAGCAGAATTTCTTCTGGAAATTAAGAAATGCATTAGAAAAACTGTTGTCTGTAAACAAAATGAGTGCACCCATCATGTTTTCCTGTTTTGTCTATCAGTCAAACAGATGTCTCCCTTGATAATCTGGCCCAGCAGCCACTGTTTGTGGTTGGGAAAGAGCAGCAGCGTGGTGTGGGCAGGATTACAAGGGGGATGGGAAGAGCAGGAAGGGAAAAGACCTGTTTGGGTCTCTCTCTGCCTGTCACCAGCAGCAGTGAGCTCACACACCTGCTTTGTTTGGGGAAATAGCTCAATTTATGGCTTGCTGTGCTGTGAGGTCAAAAACTTTGAAAAATAGCGACTTTATTTCTTTTGTAGTATGAAAGCAATTTAATTGCATCGTGTAAAGTGGGCACTAATCAAATTATGGCTGTGCTCCCTAAATCTTGCTGTCCTGGGCTGTGCTAATGCAGCACCCTGGGAAGAGGAGCTGTGCAACAGTGCTGCAGGGGCTTTGCTCTACACATTTCTTTGTAAGGATCCTGCTGTGGCACTTCATCCTTAGGGAATTTCATATCTGACTTTTTGTTTGGGTTTTTTTACAATAATAGTAATAATAATAATTCTTACAAAATGTAAAAAACAAACATCTCTGTTTGCTCTACATTTTTTGGAAGCTCTTATTTCAGTGGTGACCACATTGGAAGAAACATATCACTGAAACAGTTTGTAAACTCTAATCAAGCTTTTCCCCTTTGAAAACAAAACAGAACGAAGCCAAACCATCAAGCCTATATTTTTTTATTATTATTATTCTTTTAGCAGAAAATGAAGCACTAGAAATTAAGATTAAAACCAGAAAACTGATCCACCCCAGGCTTCTGTCTTTGGGGCGTGTAAGACTACAGTGTCCTCTGGTTTTAGACAAACTGCCGAGTTGTTTTTTGGGGTATGTAATAGTCTTGAGGGTTTTTATATCCTGAGAAGGGTTAGATCTTAACACACAGAGGGATTCTTCTGCCCTGCCCTGCTGCCTTTTGCCAGCTGTATGAGGGACAATCTCTAGCATGCGAGTGGAGTTAGTGGAGGATGCAGCCTTCCCTTGGGAGGGAGGTATTTACTGTGCATGGCTCACAAAACCTTGCAGTTTGTGTACACTTCACTCCTACTCGTGAGACTCCAGGTGGAGTGACCCACCTTATTTTATCCAGGTTGGAAAAATGGCACTTTGTTATCTGCACAAGTTAGACCTTAAGTGCTTTGCTTCTGGAGCATGCTTTTGGATCCAATTTTTCTTATTAGCAAGGGGATGTTTTGTAGTTCCTGTTGTGTCAGAAACTAAAATACCACACTACAAACATGAAATAAATTTCCCCATTCTTCTGCAATAAAGGTGGGTAGTGTTGCTTTGCTGTATCTTCTCATGAGGAGTGTGTGCTGATGCTTTAAGTCCTCACAAACAAAGCTGTCCATAGGTGATTTGCTGCCTTTCTGTCCCTGTCTCTGCACATATAATCCAGCAAGTAACATGTTCTAGTGAGTAACTCACCTGCCAGCCATTGGGGTGCCATGCTGGTGGGGCTGGCATTTTGTCTGTGGACAACTTTGATAAATCACAGGGCTTTTTCTCTCCTGCAGCCTTTTATTGTAGAGCACAAAACAAAATGCCAGACCCCCAGTGAGGTTTTCAGTTGTTTGGAATTGTGGCTCTGGCAAGCTGCGCAGAAGTGAACAAGTTAAAATGAACAAGCATCTCATAGTAGAAATATAAACAGCTGGAATATGTGTCAGCCTCCCACCCCCTGGGAGTCTGTTGGATTGTTCTCTTTGATTTTACATCTCTGCAGAAATTTATGGTCTCAGCTCCTTTTATTTATGACATTCTGATCCTCGACCAAGCGATTGATTGAAATACAACAGTGCCAAGCTGCAAGTCTGTATTTCAGAGAGGCTGAAGTTTAGGAAGCAAACCAGCGATGCAGTCGTGGATTGAAGGCTGCACTGGAATCCTGTGCAGAGGTTGCCCACATTTCTATGCCCCTAAGCTTCTTCAAAGTAGAGAATTATCATGACAAGGGTTATGCCTTCTCTCTCCCTCTTTTTAGGCTGCCTGTTCGTGCTGAAAACATACTGTCTGTTAAATATGCAATCTCACAGGCCCTCCAAGGGCTAACTTTGGCTTGTAGAGATGCTAGTCCTTGTTTTTCCAGCTCAGATCCAGCCGTGTCAATGCACTGTTGTTAGTGTGCTGTGAGTAGCATAACATATCCTCTTGCAGCTACTTGAATGTAACAGTAGTGAGTTTTGAGAATTCCAACCAAGAAATTGGGGGCGTCACCATTTTTTGGTTACCAGTGCAATGATTTTGGTTAAATATTTAATATTTAAATATTTTTCCTTTTGAATACGTCACTGAATTAATTTTCATCATCTTGCACTGATTACATAAATATACACTATTTGGAATGTATTCAGCAAAAAAGAATAATTAGAGGCATAGCTCTGCCTTGCTGAGCATGCTGCTGCAGCAAAGTGATCCGTGTGGCATCCCAGCATCATGATTCCTGGCTTGCAGGTGGCTGAAGACACTGCATGCTAGCCAGATACACAGGAGGCAATTGAAAAAAGAGCGAGTAAATTTATATATATATATATATATATATATCATCTCAAACTACTGGCATACAGTGATGACAAGATGTAACAGAGTGAGACAAAGCACTTTACTGTGTAACTTTCTGTGCAGCAGGGAACTTGTTGCTTTTTTCTTTTCCCTGTAATCGTTGTCCAGAAGTAACAGGTTCTGCTGTCTGGCTGCAGTCCCACAGCCCCTGGTTCTTCTGTGATCCCACGGCTGTGGGAGTGGAAGCACGGGATGCAGCTGAGCTCTGGGATCTTAAAACTTCACTTGAGCAATTGCTCTCCTAGCTGAGAAAGCATCTCAGGATCAGGGAAGGACCTGATCACCAGATCAGGTGTAAGTTGCTGCAGATCCTCTGCTAAAGGTTGTTGCTTCTGTGTCTGAGTTGACAGAAAATGGTTAAATGCTGATATTTCCAGGGAGGGCCCAAGATCTTGGCTTAAACTTAGATGGCAAGGTTGAATTTGTTAAAATTTCAGACCACAGGCTGAAATGACTGAGATGCAGAGATGCCCTCTGTCACTTCTGCCTTGAGGTGGCAGTTTCTGGCAAGGCAAGGAAGGGGTTAAAATGCCAAGTGCAGTTTCCATTTCTTGCAGATTTTAGCAGCAATGCTGCTGCTCCTCAGCAACAAAAATGTGAATGACAAAAGCATTGAAAAGCTTGTTTTTGTGAAGTAGCTTTGTGAGGCTGGAGGCAGGAAAGAGCAGTGTTGGGACATAAGAAGTGACTCCACCAGCAAGCAAAACTTTCCTGTGAGGTTCATTCCTGTACTGAAACTCCTCTGGCTAAAACAAATTGGTGCATGAGGCTTTTGGTAGTGCTGACATGACCCAGCTGGGGGCTGGGAAAGCTGCAGGATGGGCTGGCAGAGGAGAGGTGTTGAGCCAAGCAGGATGCTGCCATGGGCTGTAGGGACAGGGCAGGTGAGCCCTCAGGAGCCTGGGGCAGAGAGCAGAGCCTCTGGTGTAACAGGAGGTTTGGAAGGGGAGGAAAAATAAATAGGAAATTGCAAGATGAGGTGGGGAGGACCAGGAGGGCGAGATCTGCTTTCTCTGCTCAGTGTTAGCTGGGGTTGGAACCAGGTGACCTTTAAGGTCCTTTCCAACCCAAACCATTCTGTGGTTCTATGATGATTCCTGCTGCCCAGGTCACTTCCTGAGCAGGAGAGAGCCTTCCTGGCATCCATGGATCCCAATATTTTCCCCGAGTGCCCAGAAACATGGAAAAGCCTGACGTAATGCACCCAAGTCCTGTCTCCCAGGACAGAGAAGTGATGTGGTGAGTGAGGGTGGGAGGAGCAGGGACTGACTCCTCTGTTTGTGGCACTTGGGGGACATTCAGGAGAGGGGCTTTGCCTTGCTCTGCTGCTCACTCGGGAACTGGGGCAGCCTCTCCTCAAACTCTTGCCCCTGCTTTTGCCAGCAACCCACCGGGCTGGGCTGGCAGCTTGACTGCTTTAACTGGGGAAGGGCTCAACCTCCCATTAAAAAAGAAAAAAAAATTTGGATTTGTCCAAGTAATTGAAGCTGTTGCAGGACTCTCAACCTGCTGTGTCAGAGGCTCTTAAAAAATTCAAGAACTTGGGTAGAAATTGCGGGTTTATCTTACTGTGGAACATGTAATACATTGATGTTTAGGTGTGGAGCTGTAGACATTTACCTGAAAGTATTCAGATGCAGGAAGGGTCTGTGTACCCTGCTGCTTCACATGGCAGTGCAAAGGCTGGTTTAAAAGAGAGAGTGAGTTAATTAAAAACAGCGTATGCTTTTGGTTAGGAGAAAGTAGCTGTAATTGTTTTGTGTATAACATAAGCTCTAGCATAATTAAGCTGTTTCTTTAGTGAAAATACTGCTTTTGGAGTTAGAAAAAGGTTCAGTGGTTATGTTTAGCTTGCACTTTACAGGAAGTAAGTGTAATTACTGGAGATTAAGATTTTGTGTGGATGTTAACTAACACATTGGTTAATGTCATGTAAATGCTATTTGTCTCTTAGATTGGAAAAAGTTTTCCTTTAAAAGAGCAGGTATTGTCTCCTACTTGGATCCTTGGACACTGCTGTACCAAATTACTCCTCTTGTAAGGAAAGGTGGCACTCCTCTAATGTCTCTGGAGCATCCTGTAGGTACTTTGAGCTGAACTAACCAGCACAAAGGCAGGGAAAGGCTCAGGCACAGCGTCAGTGCTCAGCACTAAAGAATGTTCCAGGCAGCCGCATTCAGATCCTGCATCCCTCTGGCTGAGCCTGCCAAGGGTTATTGGAAACCTTCTTGTTCCTGCTTGGGTGCTCTGATCCTTCCCACACCTGAGTCTGTGGGGACGGGGACCAGCGAAGATCTCTTCATTCTGCCATTTCTGTGTCTGCAGACCTCATAAATCCACTCTCTGCCTTCACAACCGAGATCTCCTGGGGGAAACAAATGTCCATGGCACTGGTCAGGCAGCCTCAGAGCTGTTCCTTTTGCCAGTGGGGACATTGGCCACTGCAGTGGGGTCTGGCCCAGTGTCACTCCAGAAAGCAGAGGATGGCCACTGACGTCCTTTACTTATCAAAAGTTAGGGTTACCTTCAGTTTTCAGGCTTCAGAGCACCTGTTTCATCCCAAGCCACAGAGCTGTTCAGTATTTCCAGCCTGGCTCAGAATATATTTCTTCCTCCTACAAATGTCTGTGTAAATCTATATAAATATCTTGTATTCAATTGACAAAACCCCCCAACAATTACAGTAGGGGCTGTGTTTGTGTCTGTAGCTTGGTCCCCTCTGCTTGGGCGTTGATGGAGTTTCATACAGGACATGTGACAGAAGGGATTGATTGCTCCAGGCCTGACATTGCAACAACTCCTGGTTCCCTTCACGTGGGAAGGGTCCAAACAACGCCACCCACTTCACCCTTTGGTCTGCAGGCACTGGGAATCTGCAAGTTTTGGCAGAGTCCATGAAAAGAATGTGAGGAAAGGAGCCTGCTGGTGGTCTTGTGTTTGCCACCTCCATGCCTGCTTTTCCTTTTAAAAAAGTGCTCCACAAACCAAAAACTGTGGGAAGCCCCTGTATTTAGGGTTTTTTATTGAGCACAGTATTTCCTTCCATGCATGTGCTAAAATGTGTACAGTGAGTCATGGAATCACAGCTCCTAGTAAGCATAAAACTTGCTCAAAATTATGTTTTGCATTTCACATTTATTCCCGTTCCCCCGACTGTCTTTACTACTAATTTCCAACTGTGATTATGGTGCAGTTCTAAGTAGTTATTAATTAAGTCGTTATAGTTAAATGAGTAATCTGCAAGGCTTTGCTTTAGATCACAGCACTGTTTAACTATGACATTACTTATAGTATGTTTGTTTTTATTTTTTGACTGTAATCTGGAAAATATTTTCCCTGTGTTAGACTGTGTTTTTTAAAAGGAAATTCTGTGATGAGACTTAAAAGAACCAGAAAACTTTTTTTTTAAACATAGCCATTATTGGAATATTAACTAAACTGATCCTTCAATATTCAAAAGAAAAACCCCACGTTATCCTGCAGTGTGCTGCCATTTTCCATGGGCAGTTTGCTCGGATTGTACAGATCCTCAGTGGGCTCTTGAAAAGGCTCCAGGTGCTGAGTCATGTGCACGCTCCGGCCGAGCTGCTGCTGGGAGCCAAGAAGGATTGTTGAGCAGGGAATATTATGTTTATGGCAGTCATTAATAGGGCTGGTGTGGAGGGTACGGCAGCCTTTTGTGAAAGGTGGCTTTGCAGCAGTGTGAGGGGGAGGCTGCCCTCAGCCAGGAGGGATTTGTATCTTATTTGGGTGTTACTGCCTTACAGCGGTCAGTAAAGAGTGGTGAGAAATGCTGAGCTCATATCTGAGTCAGGAAGGAAGGATTTGATGGATTTAAGCAATGTAAAACAATGCCTAATTTTGTAAGTGGTTAAAGATGTATTTCCTGCAGTAGCATCGCCTCCAAAGGGTTAACACTTGCCTTCCCTCCCGCTGCAGGTAGTGTGAAGTTCAGCCGAGCTGTAAAGTCAGAAGGATACAGGTGGAAAATACCTTCGGAAGAGAACATTGTTTGTCCTCATTTCACGCTTCATTAGCCGCACTGCCGGAGGAGCCTCCCGCATTGTTACGGGGTCAGAGCGGGGGACAGGGGACATCTCCTCCCCGGCCGAGGGCTCTCATCTTCGGACCACCTGCGTTTGGGGCGGAGAGCACCCTCCTCCCCTTGGCTCTCCTGGCACTGGCCTTAACTAGCAAAGGAAAAGACGGCAGCAATTATGGCACACACAATTAACGAGCTTCTAATCTCCAGCCTTGTGTGTAATTGCTGCTGTCAAATACAATTAGTGTCTGCCCAAGTTCCCTTCCCAGGGGGATGGCCAGGCCGTGGCACACAGGGAGAGGAGGGGGGCGAGCATCTGAAACTTTAGGAGAGTTTACATTTTCTTGTTGTCTCCCTAATAATCCTCACTCCTCAAACAGAGAAATGTTAATCCAGAGCATTAGGGGAACATGGTGGCCAGCAGAGCAGGTCTGCTCTTGTGCCTGAAGCGTCTTCTGTAAAATTTCTTTCCTGAGACTATACCAGCTTAATTACAATTCAATCAGCACACGTCAGGGATTTACTGGTACCTTCCTGTGAGCCTGCCAGGGTTCCAGCATGTCACCTGTCCTGCCATAACAACAGACTGGAGTTGCTGCACCTCCCAGGTGTGGTTCAGGGAGCTGGGACATGGGCCCATTTCTCCTACCCCTGCCAAGCAGATCTCTGGGAGCATCCAGCAACTGCAGCTCCTCCAGGCTTGGTGGCTCAGGACCCTTGGTTGCACTGCAAAGCCCTGCAGCACCTTGAAAGGCCACGAGAGATTTGGGTGGCTGCTGAAGGCTGCCACGTTCCTGCCAAGGAGGGTGTTTCGCTGCTCTGCTGCTGTGTGTGCACCTCGCTGAGAGCAAGGGAACGTGTCCCTGTCCCCAGGGCTGGGTTCTGTGCCCGGCCATGCAGGAAAGCCAGGGAGTGTGCCAGGCTGACACCTGCGCTGGAGGAACAGGTGAGCTGGAGGCAGTGAACGGTGCAGCACAAATGCAGATTGGAATCTCACTGTGTATGTGCTGCTGCGGAAACGCTTGAGAAGCTTTGACTGGAGGCATTTTGTTAGGAGTGTTCCTTGTCCATCCTACAAAGCTGGATACAGCTGCTACTCTGACTCAAGCTGCATCAGGCTCGGAGGAAGAGGAAAATAATACAGTAAGTGTAGGAAATACAGGAAATACAGGAAAGGGATTTAG
>QWTY01001945.1:22333-38351 GCA_008033365.1 Pseudorectes ferrugineus | reverse complement strand
AAATATCCACACCAAAAATTCAAGAAATCCCAGCCAGGGTAACTTTGAAGATAAGTATTTTGATGAGATGAACCTTTTTTTGCTGATGCCTTTCTCTTCTTCTTAAATATGTATTTATGAGGAGTTATTTAAAGGTGTGGAAAAAAGCCAGAGCGAGATGTGAGGGAATTGGGGGGATGATAGATGTGCAGCGCAACACAGCCACGTGCCTTGCCACCAGCTATTGCTGTGTCTGCTGGGTGTCTAGGCATGCAAAACCAGCCAGGCAGAGTTCCCATGTTGCTCTGGATGAAACTGGGATGCCTGACATTGAACCCATGCCTGGGATCTAGCTCTTCTGTTAACTCGAAGTTATGGTATTCCATTTTTTAAAAAGCTTTACTGAAACTTGTGCTGTTCCTGCCGTTCTGGAGTATTTCTGTAGGACTTCTCTGTACCTTCCTTCTGTCAGAATTGGGAGTCCCTTGCCCTGCATGTAAATAGCTGCGTCCAATTCCATCCCAGCTAATTACTGAGAGTGAGTTCATTTGCATCTCTATAGCTACTTCTGGCTCTTGAGCTTGAAGTGGGTCATTGGAAGGACCCATGAATTTGCCATCTTGTTAAATCTGTTGTAGCCTGTTTTGTGTAGATTGGAACAAAGCTTGGGTGTGGAAATGAAAAACAAACCATCCCTGTCCTGTCTTCAGGGATACAGCAAGAGAGTGATCCACCAAACCAACCCCCTTTAGGAAACCACTGCTCCTCCTCTTAGATGATAATTTTCATCCTGCTCCCCAAAAATACCAAAGGAGAAATGGATCATGTTGTGATTATGGGGGAGTTTTATGACAAAACCCTCACAAAGAAAATGTTTGTCTCTAATTGTTTTGCATTTCCATAATGCTTAGTATGATAAAACCATCTTCTCTTTCTCCTTTATTTTTCAATCATGATTAGGCTTTAATGTTGTTAAAGCTTATAAGTGAGTTTGAGCCACTGTCTTGTTGAAGAGAAGATGGAGCTGAAATTTTCAGTGAGGCATTGGACAGGGTTTTTAATGTGTCTGTCATTATATGTTAACCTCTGAACTGGGACACGACGTCTGTTTTATGGCTGACAACAATTTAAAAGTATACATCTTGACATGGTGGATAAAGGAAGAAGGGGGAGTGGGGAAGGAAAAAAGAATTAATGATGTTAGCAAATATTAGTCCCTGTATTTCCATTTTGTTCCGAAAGTGGTTGTCAGGCTTTGAGGCTGCCTGGAGCAGCATTGCCAGTGACAGCCAGCCGGGATGCGATTGTCCCTTGGATCGAGCTGGGCTTTTATTGACAAATCCAGCGCACCGAGGCAGGGACGAGGATGCTCTGCTGTCTGCTCCGGGAGGAGTGCGGCTTTTCTCCTGGCATTCCCGGTGACATTTGAGAGGGATGCTTCTGGGCTTAGTGGAGTTCCCTGCGCCAGTCCCTGAGCCCATCCGGAGTCAGGGGAGTTGAAGATGTCTCTTCAGGAGTACGTTTGCTGCATGCTGAAGCCCAGATTTGCCCGTGATTTATGCTGGCTTTGGTCAGCCAGATCCGCCCACCAAAGTTAACTGTCTCAGGAACAGTGACTTTGACATCAGCCTTAATTGTGCTCCAGCCACAAAGAATCAGTGGGCAAGGGGAAAACACGGGAAATTTCACTGTTTAAGGCATATCTTACACTTCTCTATTGTCTTTTCCCCTATTTCTTACCTGCCACTGCCTGTGTTTTGGCATGCACGTGCAATCCTCCAAGGTGTCTTCATGTGCTGTACAAATTCCTCTTTATTCCCACAGTTTTTAACTGGCATTTTAAGAGCAATGTCTGGTGCTTGTGGAGCCCACAGCAATTTTGCCTTTCCTACAGCACCTCTCTTGCAAGGTCCAACTGCGGATGCTACTGCTGTCATCTCCCTTGGATTCAGGTTCCAAATTATGGAAGCCCTGGATCATGCTATTCTGTAACTCTCATTAGTTACGTGTGCATCTGCAGTGCTTCTGGACAGCGCTGCCAGCAGCGAAAGAAATGGAGCTGCCTTAATTGAGAGCCACATAGTTAATTATTAGTGCCTTTTTAACGGAGGAGACAGGAAATTTGCAGTGTCAGTTTTTAATTTCATTGTGGTTTGCGGGGTAACGTGACTTTAAACTCATGAGTCATTATCTGCGTATAGGTACCCCTAAAAGCCCTCTTTTGCTGTAAAAATGTCAAGAGATTTAAGAAGGAAAAGGGCACCTGCGTGTTACTGATCCCTTCAGCCAGGATGAACAACAAATAAAAACACTGGTTGCTGTCAGTGCTGTCAGTAGCTGTGACGTGGTTTGGAAGGAACTGCTGCTTCTGCCACACTTTTTGTGTCACCACGTTTGGAACATCGTGCTCAGATATTGCGTGGAAGTTCTGGCAGGCTGGGCAGCACGGATTTTGGAAGTGGGCAGATGAGCTCATGGATAGGCAGGCTGTCAAGGGCAGCTGGAAAGAAACCAGTTTGTATCTGCATTGCAAGAAACCAGTTTGTGCTGCAGCAGAGTTAGCTTTTTTGGGAAGGAGCATTCCTTGTAGCCTGGACAGATTCTCTGTGGGAAGCTGTGAATGGTGGAGCTGTGTCTCTGTCTTTGTGGCTTTGCAGAGTAGGGGCACATGTTAAATACTGAGAAAACAGCTGAATCTTTTCCTGGACCTTCTTTGTAAACTTGTTCTACATATCAAGGACTGCGATGGAATAAGCTTGCTTCAACATTCATAAATTGCATGTTGAATTACCTATTTCTGCGAAAAAGAGATGAGATAAAAGCTGCTTGGACAAAGTACTTGTATACGGATTAAAAGCCAGAGAAGTTTTTGCCTGAGTGTGTTTGGGAAAGCCTTTATCACTAAGTTTCCTGATGACCTTATGTGTACTCAATCAACGTGATTAATCTTTGGTAGAAATGCATTCGTTGTGCAAAGAAGGTGAACTTAATCCTAGAAACCTTTTTTTATTTTTTACAATTTCTGCCTCTAGAAAGATTAAATGTGTTTTTTCAAATGTTTTTTCTGACTTGGAAAAAAAGCAACAACCAAAAACCAGAGTGGGAAGAGATAAAAGAATATAGATTAAAAACTTTTTGCCGTTTCTGACACTGGTTGAATGCCCATCATCCCTCAGTATCAAACAGGATAGACTTGTAGTGAGTATAGCTTCATTGTATAGGAATAACTCTTCCATGCACTTCCAGGTGATCTCAAATTAATTTTATTTTATTTTATTAGCGGAATCGAAATAATTGATGGACAGTAAGGTTCCCTGCTAAATAACTTTTTAAGAGGGGCACTGCACTGTAAAGACTCCTAAGCCCTTTCCCTTCAGGGAAGGAGAACTTCATGTCACCTTCTACTCTAAATTAGAGAGCGCCTACTTGCCACAGAATAGTCTTCAAAGCCAATTTCCTTCCCATGTGCTCTTATAAAGAAGTATGTCTGTGATACCTGCAAACCTCATGTTATGGCTTTGGGCTGGTACAGAAGAGCTGAAAGGTTGGCTCAAACTGGGCAGAATGTAAAAGTAAATGTATTACAGGAAGCCAGTACATTGATTTGAAAAAAACAGCAACCTAAGGAGCAGGAAGAAAGACAAATGTAAGTATGTTTTATTTAAAAAAAAATCAACATCTTTCTAGGTAGAATCCTGATGGGACAGCAATGCTTTTTGGTGTAATGAAGGTGGTCAGAGGGATGGAACACCTTTCCTGTGCAGAAAGGCTGAGAGAACTGGGATTGTTCAGCCTGGACAAGAGAAGGCTTTGGGGTGATCTAATTGTGTCCTTCCAGGACCTGAAGGGAATCTACAGGAAAGATGCAGAGAGACTATTTACAAGAGCTGGAGTGATAGGACAAGGGGGAATGACTTCAAATTGAAACAGTAGGTTTAGATTAGATATCAGAAGAAAATTCTCCCCTGTGAGGGTGCTGAGGCCCTGGCGCAGGTTGCCTGGAGCAGCTCTGGCTGCCCCATCCCTGGAGTGTTCCAGGCCAGGTTGGACAGGGCTTGGAGCACCCTGGGATAGTGGAAGGTGTCCCTGCTCATGGTCAGGGAGTGGAACTAGATGATTTTTAAGGTCCCTTCCAACCCAAATCATGCCAGGATTCTGTGATTCCATGTATTGCAGCTACAGAGAGGCTGCGAGAGGCTGGGACTTTGCTGCTGATGTTTTTCACCCTGGGTGTGACACTCTGCCATCACAGAAAGCTCCAGACCTGCCCACTGGCAACAGCAAGTTGCAATTAATGGGCTGGGTTTGCAAGGAATCGCTGCTGCAAATTGCAAACTAGTTTTGACTGCTTACCCGAAAACCAGAGTACTTAATGCCGTGGAAGAGTTGGGGTTTCTGGTTCCCTGCAGCCCCTAATTGGGCCACGCTTTCAGACAGCAGGCACTTACCCCTGCTGAAAGTCTGGCATCAATGTAAAATCAGGCAATTGAAGATCCCAAGCTGCAGGATGGCTTTTTGAAAAGGTAGGCCTGGGGCTCCGTATCGATCAATCATTATTCTAATTGTTCATTTCTATTATGGTGGGAATCATTCAGAATCCTAGAGTTCCTGGGAGTAAATCATTTGGAAATGCTGCCCATTATAAAATTTAATTTTAAATCTATATTAAATAGATTTATAAAGGCAAGCTTTGCAATCTAGTAACAGAATATTATGCTGCCTCACAGAGGCTCAGCTTTTGGGTCCTGAGGGGCCAGGGCTGGGAATGAGAGTTGGGAACAGAGTGGGAGTCAGGATGCTGGACCAATCTTTCTTTTTCTTTCAGGCAACGGAGAAGAGGGGAAAGGAGAGCAAAACTGTGTTTGGAGGCCCAGTCGTCAGCTCATTATATCAAGAAGAAACAATCAGGTGATTATCTGTGCTGGAATTCGGTTAAAAACAGTGTTTTTCTAATGTCATTTTTTTAAGCTTTTTTTTTTTAATATTGCACAAGTGTGGTGGCAACTACAACAGGATAATAAATGACAGGAAAGAACTTTTCAGGTCCATAATCATTTAAATCAATATCTGCCTGTATCATTGCCAGGTAGTAACCTTTCCCTAGCGCAAGATGTGGGGGAAGGGCAAGGCTTCCCATTTTTCAGTTATATGGCTAAAAAAAAGGTAATATTGGATATTTTTAATAGAAAGCTATTCAGGCACTACCTTTTTCAAATAGTTATTTCTTTACCAATACATTCATTAGGGACTGTTCAGTGAAGGTTTTAGTGTTGGACAATGTTTGCCTTCAGGGAGAGTTTGTGCCTTATATCAAATTAATTTTTTTCTAGGCTCTGCAGCAAGAAAAGCTAGCTCTGCATTTACTGAACTAGAGTGGCTGCTACTTAAAACTGCCAAGGTGCAAGTAGTAAGTGACATTAGCTACTGAATAAGGACACCTGGATGGTTTTTGTTTGGTTTTTTTTTTTACTGTTCCAGACTACTAATTGTGGGTATAATATTAACTCCAATAACTAAATGATTTTGTGGAGGAACTTCCAGAATACTGCATTGTATTTTTAGTTAAAATGAACAGTCAGAGAAGACTAAGTTTTTGTCAGTGTTTGCTGTCATGTTGCAGTCACCCATTTACGTGTGTATGATCCCATTTCTTAATGAAAGTCTTGCATCTTTTTAGATCTGGGAAATTGAAACACTGATTTCTCGACATGCAGTCTCCAGCTGAGAACTTACCTAAAGGGTTAAAACTCTAGCACAGCGTTTCTTTGACTTGTCACAATCTAAGGAAAAGAAGTCTTGTTCAGGTGGCTCCAAAGCCTTTGCAAGGAGCTCAGGTGGGCACAGAGGCAGCTGTTGTGAGCAGGCAGGGTGGCAGTTGTGTGTGGGCTTGGCAGCAGTGCAGGCATTTCCCTCGGGATTGCAATCCACTTTAGAGTGGAGTACTTGGCCAGGAATGGCTTCCTTCCCTCGTGTGGAGAGCCAGCACGTCTTTGACTTGCCCTGGACCTTGAGCAGAGGTGGTCAGGTGTGACCTTGGCTTAACACACTGTTTGAGGAATGGCACTTCTGCTGGCCACCAGCTCCTTTCTCGTCCCTGCGCCATCAGTGCAGGTCTCAGCCAACATCCTTGATCTCACAGTTTGACCTTGTGGTTTAAATCCTGTTCAAGCTCTCCTTTTGGGGGTGGAGCATATCCCTACAGTGCTGTCACAGTCTTGGTTATCCCAAGTACTGCCTATGCCCTTTCCTGGGTTTAAAATGCAGCATCTTGTACAGAAGAACAGAGTTTGCTCTGGTTGGCCTGACCAGCCTAAATCTTTTCATGTGTTTGTTTTTATTTCCAAGCGTACAGCTGCAATACTTTTTTGCAGACATACCATGAGGAACATAGGTGCTGTTTGTCTAGCACAGCACAGCTGTTGTCCTTACAAATGAGGCTGTGGGCAGGTGTAGTCTCTGACACAGCTGGAATAGGGTGATTCTGCTGAAATTTATTGAATGAAGTGCCCTGACTCTGCTGGCAGAGTGGAAACTCACATAGTCCCTTAGCACAGTTTGACTCACAGGCATCAGTGTCTTCCTTGCAAGACAGGAATGAGCAAGTGTCACCATCATCTACCCACCGAGCTGTACTGCTTCAGATTTCCTGGTTATTTGTCTACTGTTCATTCTCTTCCTGGACAGGAATAAACATGCAAGTATAGGCACATCTCTGGTATGATAATTCCACTAATAAAAGCATAGCCTTAATTATTGCTCTGGTACCAAACCTGCAAGCAGGTAAACCAAAGAGGAATGGCTCTAAACATTGGGTTTGGTGTCCAAGTTTGTCTAGAGCAAGAATTGGTTCCATAGCTGTACCTGAGAAGGGTGACCTTTGTGAGGCTGTAAGTGGTTACTTATAGAAACAGAAGCTTAGCATTCAGTAACACTTCAGAAAAGAGAATGTTATCATAAAAAAATAGGGCATTTTCTGTAGAGGAAGAACATGAAAAATTTTAAGGGGAAAGAAAACTGATTAGCTTGAGCCAAGATAAGCTTTAACACATTGGTAGTTCTGGGTAAGTCCCGTGCTGTCAGTTCAGTGTGTACGTGTGTGCTGCCTCCAAACCTGCTATCTGAGAAAGGAAACTTGGATGCAGACTCTTTTATTGACTCAGTTGCCTGTGGTGGGTCACCTGAAGCTTTACAACAAGCTTGCAAAAATCTGAATAGAAATCAAACCACTTCAGTTTGTTTCCCAGGGCTGTTGATAGGATAAGTATTTTCTTGTTACAGGATCACTAAAGAAGCCCAGAATAAGTAAGAAAAACCCCTCATTTTGTGTACTAAAAACTAAAATTCGAGTCCTCATCAGCCCTGAGTCCTGACAGACTGCTGAAAGCAATTTCCCAGTGTGCCAAACACAGCCTACCATGTGCCCTTTAGGATTCTGCTGATCCAAAGGCAGGAAAAGGCTGCTGATTTATCTGGAGCCCGGTATCATCACAACCTCACCTTGCACCAGGAGATAGACAAGAATGCAGGTGCAGGGTTTTGAAGGGTCAGCTAAGCAGGTTCGCTTGTTTTATTCTCACCAGAACCTTTTGAACAGTTTATCAAATGATTAAAGCCCTCCAAGCTGTTGCTGTGTCATAAGAAGAGGAGAGGTTTTGTTTTAAATAGAATAAACCCCTTGTTTGCCATCAGCAGTAGTTAGCAACAAAGCAGCAGTGCCATTGATTTCAAACTGAGTGTCTAAAATTATGCCTAAATAATGCTTACATTCCTTTTGTGGAATGAAATGCTTAGAGTTTAGGATGCAGATCTGGAAATGATGGACAAAGTGAAGTTACCATACTCTGCCCTAACGTGGATCAGTAGCAGGAGGAACCCGGATGGTGCCAGGGCCGATTTTTTCCCTTATCACTAATTATCTCAAATGCTTCTAATTGAGAACAAGATAGAAAAATGGTCAGTCTGGCTCACAGTACATTGCCCTGATTCCAAATAAATTCAAGAGCATCCATAGAAACAGGTTATACCAATCTAATTAAATCAATTTAGAAAGAGATTCGGTTAAATCAGTGCAATTTGTGTGTTCATAGATCAGCCCTCAAATCAGGAGAAGGTCTCTTGAGCTAATGAGGCATAGCAGTTATTTACTTTGGGGTACTGGGCACCGGTCATCAATTAGGAGTCATTAATAAAGCCTGGCAATAAAGAGCTCGAGTACCCCCGTGAGTAATGGGGAGCAGTTGCAGGATGTATTAGCGTAGTGCTCTGCCTCTGGGTTTCTCTGCAAATCACTTATCTCCCGTCGGGCTTTGCATAAAACTCCTGGTGCTGCTGACTGATGATGGGACTCGGAGGTTCCCTTGGAAGGAAGAATTTAGGAATTATCAGTGATTTCAGGCTGGGTATAGTGGTGGGGTTTGTTTTTTTTTTACTGCTACATAAAGCTTTATGTCCCTTTTCTGGTCTTATTACCAGAACAAAGCAGTAGTAGTGGAGCTCTTTCATGATCAAAGCACTATAATTAGGGTTTCACAAACCTGGGAAATGAGCAGTGATCTGAGGTTGACTCATGTGTTACCAGTATAAATCTCATCCAAGACACAATCTGAGATGTGCCAAAAACACTGTAGCCTTGGAAATTCAGCTGTATTTTTCAGTATTTTTTTAAAGCCGGGGCAAGGAGTAGGCAGTTTGTAAGTGTTTTCAGGAAACAAATACATTGCTTTGGCAGGTGGAGAATGAGAACTAACGTTGCCAAATATCCGTGTCCCTTTCCACTTCCACTGGAGGAGCCCTCCTGCGCTCTGCCACGAGCTGCTTCCTCAGGGCCTTGGCATGCCAGTTTGGGAATGACATCTGCCAGTCAGCACAGAGGCCTTCCTGAGCTGTGTCTTACACTTCTGCCATCCAGAGGGATGCTGGAGAAGCCCTTTTCTGGTGGAAACTACCACCCTTACCCTGGACATTTGGGAGCAACCCCAATCATGAGGGGGGCAGCATTTAGGATGTGGGTGCAGCGCGGGCACCCCCGGTGTGCGGGACCTGCCCGATGCCGGGCAATCCATCAGAATTGTATTAATCCCGCTAACGCAGCCGCCATCTGGTCCCGCTGCCGGGCCGGCTCGTGCGAGCCCCCGTGATGGATGGCCCTGGGAATTGATTAGTTGTTGTGCGAGACAAATGAACTGTTTTGGCAGAAAATACCAGAGGTCGCTGCATGTGGTCAGGCACAAAGGCTGCTGAATTTTAAAGAGCTGCTTCCAGCATCCATTGCAAGGATGCTGCTTCAGAGCAGCGATGGCTTTTGAGACGAGCCCAGCGCTCTGGAGCACGGTTGGGGTTTTGTTGTCTCCTTCCAGCCCTGCTTTTGGGAACACCAGCACTGGAAATGAGCGTAAAGCTGCACAGGTGTGGGAGCCGGCATCCGTGTTGGGAATTACAGGCTGGTGTTGTGCGTGTGAGGGGCTGCGCCACAGATGTCTGTCACTCACATAAATGCTGGGCTGTGCAATCCCTGTGGAAGAGCTCTGCTGGTTCTGTGGAGCCCAGGCAGCCCACGGTGTGCTCAGCCATGGTGCCTCTTGAGCAAAACACCTGCGGGCCCTGGCAGCTGGGGCTGGGGGTTTTCAGGTCAGTGTTGCTTAGAGGGGGGAACTCTCATGGTGATGTTCAGCAGGCCAATCTTTCGGCTTCAAGACGATTGCCAAGTTTATTGCTTCCCCCCTTTTTACCATCCCCAGAGCAGTGACCCTTGGGGCCTCGCTTTGTTGTGCAAAGGGGCGGCTTGGCTCAGCCTGCCTTCCCTTTGGGAGAGCACATCCTTCGGTGGCGGCTCCCACTCGGCGTTCCCCAGCCGCCTCCTCTGCGGCACTGCCACGGACGCAGCCGAGCGCGTGCGGTGCGAGGGGAGGTGGATGACACGTGTCCCGCTATGTCCCGGCGGCTCTCCGAGGACCGCACACGAGTGTGCCGGCAAGTGGGCAACACTTCCCTCGGGACGGCCTGCCGGCTCAAAATAAACTTGAGTTATGGATTTATTCAGCTTGTAAAACCTCAGCTGGCATAAATAATTGAGAAAGCAAAGGTTTGTCTGTGGAGCGTACCTCAGGGAGCCGCTCCTGCCTCCCTCCCTCCCACCACCCTTTCTTATGAAAATGATCCCAGTTGCACTGATAGATAATAACAACACCAAGCAATTAAAAGCTATGGGTGGCTGGAGAGAGGAGAAAAGGTTCAGTTAATGAGCTTTTCCTCTTCCTGTGCCCAGGAGAGCCTCCGAAGTGACGAGGCGATTAAAGCGAAGAGATAATTATAGATTATGTGAAAATGGGTCCCTTGGGGGCCGGGGGCCTCGCCATAAACAGGGAGTGTTGCGAGTGCCTCTCGGCTCCCGCACACGTCCCGTTCCGCTCCGCCGCGGTGCCGCTCGCTCCGTAGCGCCGTGCCAAGCTCACGGGCGAAGCCACCTGTTAGCGGCATCCGGGGCCACTCCACAGCAAACCCTCTGGGATGTGCCTTGGACCAGCCCCAGGAAAAGGGGAGAGGATGCCCAAAGTAGAACCTGGTCTCAGCCCTCTGCCCTGAGCTTTGTGCTGGAGGTAACCTGCGGAGGGGGGAGGAAGGGGACAGGGTGAACCTGGAGGGTATTCTCTGCGCAAGGGTAAAATAATGTGAGTTTCAAATCTCGTCTCTGCCCTTTCCAGTGGCAGCCTTGGTGCTGTTTAGAAAGCAGGGAGTTTTACAGCACTCCAGATAAGAAGGAAGTGATGAACTGGCAGCAGATCTTTTCCATGAGCTGTTTAAAACCTGTTGGCTCAACACGTGTGTTTTGGACAGCTTATGGAGAAGGCTTGCAAAGCCTTCCAAGCTTGGGCAGAGATGACTTGGTTTAAGTTCTTCCAAATCCTTTTATTCAGGGATGGAAAAAGCTGCCCTCATGTTACTTGCAGGCAACAGGTATGCTTCAACTCATCTTGAAATCAGAATTACCGTTTCTTACTGGGGATGGGGGAGAGCACAAGGAAATAGCTTTGGGGGCCATCAGCAAGGGAGAAGAGAAACCCTCTGGCCATCCTCAGGAAATAGATATAAAAACTCTACCTGCCTTTACTGACAGTCAAGTGCTTGCTGACCTGAAGACTCCTTTTTATCTCAACAATCTGACATGGAAAGAAAATTGCATCCATCTTCCTTTTAGCTACAGGTTTTACATTATTGTGCACATCTCCATTAGGTTGAGTTTCATGGTGTTTCCCATCTGAAGATGTCCTGAATACTGTATTTTTTATGTAAATTGAGATTTTTCTGAAAACACTGATGGAAATGCTATGGGTTCTCTCTACCATAACATTATCTGAGCATGTCTTTGCACTGTCACTTCTGTATTTCTCACGTGTTTCTGTCTGGTTTTTGCCTGTTTCTACCAGTTTCTGGGCCTTGCTGCTGACTCCTACCAGTTTTATGAGGAGTGCAAATTCCTGCTAGGAACAGGTCTGATAAAATCATTACATCCTTTTTCTTTTCCTGTAGCTACTACAGTGGAGGTATTATTATGTACACATACACACATGTGAAATAAAGGAGGTGGAAAAAACTGAGCTGCCAAGTTTTCAAGCTCTGTTTCTTATTTGTCCTGTGTGGTTTTCAATGCAGAGTCAGCAAATAACAGTAACTTGTCTTTATTCCATTCACACCATTCAAGAAGAATGTCTTCCCTAGTATTGGTCCCTCAAAAAATATGGGTTTAATTCCTCTGAGATCTTTCCTCAGTTTCCCTTCCTGGTTTTAGCTGGATCAGATTGTTTTAAATGTCTGGAGTGCAGCTTCATATGACTATTTTATTTGTAGGTAAAATGTTCTCATTGTGACTGGAAAGAGCTTGTTTCTCTTTGTTAATATTTATAGGAAAGTTGGATATAATATATGCTTAATTTTTTTAAGGAGGGCATCAGGAGCAGAGGAATGGTTTAAAGATTGAGAAATAAATGCAGAGTAGAAGAACGAAATTTCCCGAAACCTTATCTTCAGGTGGGGAAATTGATATTCTGGATTAATTCCATTGTGGAGACTTCTGAAAGAAAAGTGGTTTTTTGGAATGGGGATATATAGAGCATTTGCAGAGTTGGTTATTCCAGAAAACTAAATCATGTCCAAATAGCTGTGTCAGGTCATTTTCCCCTTACAGACAGTAATATCCTTGGGAAAAGACTTTAAAAGTCCTGTCTGGCGGCTGTGGTGGGAAGATGGGCTGGCTGTGGTAGGTCAGGGTTGCTGTGCCCTCCCTGCTGGCACAGACCCTGCGGATGCTCCCTGTGGAGCACAGTCAGGTGCTTTATGGGTGCCACGTCCCTCCTGGTACCTCTGGTGCTGCCCTGTGAGGTCTGTCAGGGCTCTGCAGCATGTGGAATGACCAGGTGGCATCGCTGCCAGGGAGGGAAGGGCACAGCCCGAGCTCAGGGTTGTGACATGGAAAATCACCCAGGAGCAACCGAGGGTGGCTGTGGGCTTCTCCAGAGAGAAGGGACTGGGGTTTGCTCTGGTGTTATGGAAGAAAGAGCGATCTGTAATAAGTGAGGGGGGTGTGGCTGGCAGTGGGGAACCAAGTTCCGGTGCAGCGTTGTCTGGAAAGCAGCTTCTCCCAAAAGGCTGCTGTCGGCAGCCAGGCTTGGGTTGGAGAGGTTGGACTAACAAGGTGGGACTGGAGGGACTTCCCAGCATATCACATCAGCCCTTGTTAGCAGGGGCAGGCATGTCTTGTGACCTCCATCATGAGTCTGTCAAGCTCCATCTCGAGCAGTATAAGCTTTTGCCTTTTCTAATCCCGCTGTGAGATTCTTTTTTTCCCGGAATTCGAGGTAATTGCATTTAAAGCGTGCAGTGATCTGTTTCCCAGGAGCTTGTGTGTAGCGAGCGGGCGAGACCTCCAATGAATGAGTTCATGACAGACTGGTTAAGAAACTGGGAGGCTCCTGTAATGTCCTTAGGCCTAAACACAGATGTGAAATCCTGTGTGGCTCCCAGCTGTTCACTAGAAAGGTGCAGCTCAGGTGTCTCTGCAGGGACTGCCTGTACAAAGAGTAGGGGTGGTGTGCTGCAGAGCAGTGCTGCTGAGGGAGCAAGGTGAGGGAGAGGGCAGAGGAAGTGACTTCTTTGGAGAAAGCAGTGATCTGCCACTGGAGCAAGTATTAGTGCTTTTTCCCACCTTTTTATGGCACCGAGGCAGGACACAGGTGCTTGAGGTCTGAAGAATCAGTGTAACTGAGTAAGCCAGGTGCAGAACAATAAAAGACAAAGTCGAAGTTGGGTCATGGCACTCTGCCTGCCCTGATGGGAGCAGAGGACATGGCCTTGCTGGCATTTCATTTTTAGGGGACTGCAGGTCAAAGAGCATCACTTTGTTTGTAACCCATTGCTCAGAAATGCAAGTGTTACCTGGATTTGACTTTTCCTTCCTGGTGTTCTTCAGCCTTCAAGTTCAAAGCAATGCAGATGAACAGAAGTACTGTTGTCTTTTAGCACCAGGGGGTCGGTTCTCAGAGTGCCCTGTCACATTTCTCCTGCCCGAAAGGCCCCCAGCAGACTGACCTCCTTACTGGGTCTGGCCAGCTCCAGCAAGCTCCCTTTTTTCTGAGTAACTGAGGCTGTCAGTCTGAGTTCTGCTGAACATCCAGAAGGTCTTTAGTTAAGGTGATTGAAAACTGGGGATGTCATGTGAGGCAACGACTCTGTGTTTAACTCTTGTGAAGCTGCCAAGTCCCTTAGCAATGCTGATGGGCTCATTTGAACCATGGTTTTCATCTGGAAACTAGAAAGAGAGAGGATTATGTGGGCTTTTGGCTTACTTCTGGAAAACCAATGACCTCTTTTCTTTATTCCCTGCTAGCCACACAGTGATATCACTGTATTTATGCCTAAAGATATTATTCTTATAAGAATCTGTGAAAGGTCTTAACTTCATCAGAGGTTCTGTTTGTTTGGCAGGTAAGGATGGAAGTTTCCCTGTGTCTGAAGCTGGAGTATTGCTTTTAGCTGTAAGGGAAGCTGTAGGTGTGGCTCAAGCACCTGTGACGCCATCATTTGATCTTTCTGCCTGCAAGCAGTCCTAAGCGAGCACATGCTGGTGTAATGTCCAACATATGTTCAGCCAGGACAGACTGCCGTGCAGGTGTCCTGTCTGTCCTGCTGTTTTCTCCCAGCCACGTGAGTGGCCTCTGTCCAGGATGGATGGCATTGGAAGGGGCTTTGGTGTGACCCAGAGTGGCTCTTACAAGAAGAGTAGCTTTAGCCTTTTCTCCTCTGTGGGATTGCAGTGATTTATACCAGAACTTGAACATGGATTTTTCTGGCTAACTTCACACATTTCTTGTGCCATTTCACGGGAATAAACTGACATTTTTCCAGACATAATACTGTTAAAAGCAACCTTTGTTTTTCTAGGAAGCAGGGTCTTCTGTTTCTTAGCTTGGGGGGTGGGGGGAAAGCACATTATTCTGCATGTGCAATACTAGATACCTGTTTCGATCCAGTGACAGCACTGAAATATCTGTTACAAAATTAGAGCATATAATGTGCATGTGGCCTTTGTGTTGTGCAGTAACACTGTGCTTCTTTTGCTTTTGTTTCCTGAACAGGGAAGAGGACAAGAACATTTTTGATTACTGCAGAGAAAACAACATTGACTATGTAACCAAAGCCATTCAATCAAAAAAAGTGGATGTGAATGTCACAGATGAGGAGGTATGGTGAAAAGATAAGGACCATCAATCTTTTATCTGTTTTGTGTATTAATTCAGTGCTACTCCTCTTTAAAATTCCCTGGTTAGGATTGTTATAACAACAGTTGGACAAACACTTGGTCATTGAGACAGGGTAATCTATTTGAAAGCAGCTTTCCACTGGATTTCCGGTAGTGTGCATGTCTAACTGTGGGGCTGTAGCATGTCAGACCAGAAACCTACAACTTCTGTGTTATTTTCAGCAATACCAGCAGCCACTTGCAGAGTAAGATCTTCTGAATACCTCCTTTTCCCCACTTTGTACACTAAACGTGGTCAAACAGAAGTAGGAAGTGAGGGAAACAGCTTTTTTGACCCGTGAAGTCTGTTCAGGTTGAAGGAGGATTTCTGACATGCCGCCAGCTTTTCATCGTTCTCAGATGGAGGGCAAATGAGTGACACTGGCTTTCCAGCTTCCCAAAAACAGTGACATTGTCCAGTCCTTGTCTGCTCACCAAACTCAAAACACCATTTCCCCACAGGGAGGTAATACAGGCATTGCCAGAAACCCCAAGAAAAAGCTGTGTCTAAAACTGTGAATTGGCTTCATCCTTTCCTTGGTAAGAGTAAACAGCTGGTGGGGGCAGTTTCCTGTTCATCCTTCAGGAGTTGTGGCCTTACCAGGTTTGTCACCTTGGTGTCCCTGCTTGCACACTGCCACCTAGCCCTGCCCCTGGCCCAGCCTGAGCACAGCTCCTTCCAGCACGCTGTGTTTGGTGAACAGATGAAGTGCTTAGACATTCATAGACTGAGACGCCACAAATTCAGTTGGGTTCTCCTGTAGCTCTAAGCAGATTTCTGCCCTCTGAGCCATGACAGCCCCGGCTGGGGCTCTGAATGCTGATGGCAGGGCCTTTTATTATTAATCAGGAATTCATGTGAATTAATTTTCAGAGGAGAGGAGGGAGGGTGTTCACAATCAGGGTTGGAATTTCACATCATAAATTCAATGAACTGAAACTGTCATGTGCCACACAGTCACTGCAACCGTGCTGTTCCTGAGCTCCATCCTCCTTCTGCTGAGCATGGGTTACAGGAGGAGATGTCCAGGGCAGTCTCACAGAAAATACAGCTGGAGTCTGTTAATTAATAGAAGCTCATTTTTAGGATCACATGCTTGCAATAAGTGCATGTTAGCATTGCTTTGTTTCCGCTGGCAAGGTGCTCTTTTGTAGTTAGCAGCATTCAGAAGCTTGTATCTTCCTTTCTGTTTGAGTAACAACTGTGCTTGTTTTCAGCCAAAGAAATACTGCTTTTAAAAAAAAAAA
>QWTY01001945.1:1972-22198 GCA_008033365.1 Pseudorectes ferrugineus | reverse complement strand
GTCCTATTTCTAACTAATGGGTATTAGCACATGGCTGTGGCAGAGTATGGGATTGCTTCAGCACAGGCAGGAGCCAAAAACATCTGCCTACCTGTGAAGGACTTGTGGGAGGATTCCCACTGGGGCAAAATTCTCCCATAGATGAAATCCTCACAGCTTCAACAATTTTGGTTTACCCCAACAAATGTGCAAATAGGGGAAGTAAGAACCTTTTTTCTTTTGTTTTGGAAACTGCTTGCTTGCTTCCTTATGCTGAGTCTAACTGGTCCAAAAAGCAAAAAAATAGCATACCAAAAGGGAAAATCAGAAAGAAATAGTTTTTTCATGATGTGTTAAGGATCTGAAACCATTACCAGTGTTGGTTGGTACCCAAATGTGTTCTTCCCAGTCTGGGAGGTAGCTTATTTTCCAATATCATGCAGCTTGATTGAAGTTTTAGACCCCATTTTAGACTAGAGATAACCCAGACTGAGCCTTTTGTGAAGTGTACGCAAGCATAATCTTGTCATTTTTATTAACTATTTTAGTGTTACTGTGTAAATACATCCTGCCAAATCCAAAAGCTGCCTCACCTGGCCTCTGGACATAATTCACGCTGTCAATCCTTTGATTTAAATGCCTATAAATTTAAAATGTCAGCAGGGTACATACAAAGAGTCAACTTCTTATGAAATAAAATCTACTGAAGCACCAAATAGGCTCATGCTAAGCTGGAAAGATGCTCGGCTCAGCCTTTCCTTGGACAATAAAGACTTGGCTGTGGTTGTAGGGTGTTTAGATTTTACTTTTATGTGATATGTTAGTACTAATTGTTAGATCTAATTGTATCCTCCCACTTTGTGCAAACCTGGAATAAGTCAGAGAAAGGAGAAAAGAAACCAAGAATAAAAATGTAAAGTGGGGATGAGCCAACTTAGTCAAAGCAAAAGCATTTCAGCAAGGGGAGCAGAAGATTCTGGGGTTTAGATAGATGCACTGGGAAACTTCCAAAGCATAAGTGGCCTTCTCCCCATGAGAAGTAAAGCTCTTCATGTGCAGCATTCAGGCCAGCATACCTGCTAACAGTTTGGATATGATAAACTTCAATTTAGAATTAAACAAAGAATCTAATGACAGTAATCATGTCCAGGCTTCCATTTACTGTATCTAAATTGCCCAGAGTTCAACAGAATCGCTTGCATTCACTTATAAGAAGTAGCACAGACTAAAGCAACCTGTTTTCCTTCTGTATGTCAGCAGGACTAATGGAATAAGAAATGGACTGTGGCTGTGAAGTCAGCCCAGGCACATCCTGGGAGTGTGGCTCACTTGCTGCCTTTTTGAAAACAGTATTTCTTCAACTTCTAACAAACCAGGAGCTGCTCAAAGGCAGAGATGAGTTGCTTTTGTAATTTGTGCCAAGAGCTGTGGGGGTTGTAGCTAGATAATTTTTTTTTGATTGTTGGATAAATCCCAGTAAACAAACACGTTACCTGTGTGCAGTGTTTAGGCCCTTGCCAAAGCTTTAATGAAAGGCATCTGACAGGATGCTCGCTTAGCCCCCGATCCTCGTGCTTTTGAGACAGCAGGTGCCAAACTGGTGCCAGCTTGCCAAGAAGAGGACAGGGGGGAAATGGGTTTGAAGAAGGGTCACATACTTCTGGATTTACAGGCCTTCTCCCATTAGAAAACTTTACCAAACATTTCAGAGCTCTGAAAGTGATTGACTTCCAAGTCAAGTTTACCTGTATAATGGCAATAACTCTTCCATTCACTGTTTCTGCTGTCACAGAGGGAAACAGCCGTTCTGTGGATATCTGTCTTTTCTTAATTACTGCTATAGAACACTTGCTACAAGTTAGAGCGGCTCATTGCTACCCAGCCATTACAGCTGCAAACATTGTGCCTGGAAGTGTGGCTTTATACTGTAGCACGTCCATTCGGTTTGGCTTTGTTCTCCCCTTTCTCTGCTCGGGCTAATTGATGTGAAAATCATTCCCATCCATTTGTCTGCCGACTCGGTGTATGGGAGACAAATCCCTGTCCTGTGCTTTGTTTGTGAACACCCTGTGACTTGGAGCTGAGCAGAATTGATGTGCTGTTGGCTTGAGAAACTGCTGCAGGAGCTGGCCAAGCTGGCAGCGGTTAGCCAAGCAAAGCACAGAAGATTTAAGAGGCAGGGTTAGTGCACTGGGGCTATTTTTATGCTTTTTTTTTTTATTAAATACTTCAAAGACGGGGGGAAATGCATCCTCTCAGGTATGTAACTTCTGCAACAACTGTTGTGTTTGAATTGCAGGGAGGGAGTACCTTGATGTTTGATTGCATCTAGTCGAGACCTCACTGCTGCAGCGCTTTCCTACGTGAAATTATTCATGTTGCTCTGAGTCTCTCACTGCTTAATGAAATAGTCATGTGAGAATTGTTTTGGGAAAGCTCAATCTGTGGCCCTTAAGATTTCTGCCACGTTATTTAAACACACAAACACATGCTATATGCTGATACAGAGCAGCAGCTGTGCAGACTAAAGAGTTTTTCAGCGTGCAGAGGTGATATCCATGCTCTACAAAAACTGGGACTGTACGTTCAGTTTAAGCTTGTCTTATCACTAAGGTTTATTTTAAGAAAGATATGGGAAACAGGTGGATTTTGTAGCTGTGTATCTGCCTAAGTACGTTAGCTAGAGCTGTTGACTGTTGTTGACTTGCCTGATGCTCTGCAAATAGTAGTGAATATTATCTAGTTTCCATAGAGCCATTAAGGTTGAAAAAGACCTCTAAGATCATCGAGTCCAACCATTTTAAATAACAAATTTTTAGTAATGCTTTAAGTAAGTTGAGATTCTTCTGCAGGTGTTTTTCCTTCCACATCTCATAGTGTGCTCTTGCACAGAAGGTCTCCAAGGCCCCTTGCACCCCGTGCTGAGGGCGTAGCATGCTGCAGACATTTCTTGGGTGGAACGTGTCAGCTCTTTAATAGTGCACAATTACAATGCAGAGCCATTTAAGGCACTAATTAGAAAATATTGTATCCATTTAGGGTTGCGGAGAAAATATATAGGTAAGCAGAGTGTAATTACCCAAAGTGGAATTGGCCCAAGACTTGAAATCCATACTCCTGCAAATAGCACAAGGAGATTTTTAATGACTATAGATGATCAGGCTTCAGGGTTTTGCCTTGCTCAAAAGGCACCGTGTGTAGCAGAACCAGCCTTCCAGTGTCATGGGCAGGACCAGTTGCACAGCGCTCTGGTACCCCTGAGCTGTCACAATTGACTGTTGGTTTTCCTTTATTGGTCTCAGCCAAGTTCAGCACCAATAAAACGAGATTCTCCTTGTCCAGAGACAAATGCAAACCAACATATTTTAGCCACTAATCTGTAGCATGAATTTTGATATAAAGGATAGAAATGCCTTTATTTTATCATGTAATTGTACAATAAATACATTTGAATAATTGCAATATTATTCCTCTACACATATATCAAAACACCTAAATCATCTCTTGAAGTATTTATTGCTATTGTGCATATTGCAGATGTGCCTCTTTCTTTTGACATAAACATCTGTGGTATGAAAAAAGTTGGTATTTGTCCCACTGAAATGCTAAGTCTTAAGTAATTACCAGTCCAGAGATGAGTTAAGGATGCTAAATGTGGATGAAAGATCTCTCCATATTTACCAATTGTTTTAAGTTGTACTCTTTCCCCCTTGTAGACTTTGATGGTGGTGTTGAGTGCAAGAACATGAATTATTAAATGGCCTGTGGATGTCATCAGTGCTTCCATAGAAAGTCACTGTCAGAAAATTCATTCTAAGGCAAGGTTAATTAGTGTAACATTAAAATTACATGTTCCAAAAATTAATTAGTTGCTGGGTCAAAAACTGTGCATTTCCTGACTTAAAGTCATGCTCTTCCTCTGCTGCCCTGCCCAGGAATATCCAGCAGAAGCAGTGTGAGCTTTGGTCACAGGTGTCTTCTGCCCCTCCTGCTTTCTGGCACCGTGGCCAGGAAATTTGGCTCACAGCTCCCATTAGCAGATAAATGAGTTGCTCACCTTGCTCCCCACTGCTTTGTCAAGAGATTTATAACCAGGCATGGGCTAATTTAAATGATTCCTTTTGTGAGAGTCTGTGACTGTTTTCCGTGGCGTATTGGAAAACACAGGTCAGTCTGATGGTGTCACAGCTTGAGGGGGGTGATTTCCAAGGAATCCCCTGCACGTGTGCTCTGAGCTGTCCTAAATCAGGAGAGACTGATAGAACATTAAGGCTAATTTACTAAGTGTACATAGAAGCTTTTCTTCTTTGTTCGCTGTCTCAAACTACTTTGAGTTACCTTTCTCAGGGATCCTAAGCTACTTCCCACGTCCTTGGGCATGCAGGAAGATCTGAGCTTCCATTGCATCCCATCCCGTGGTGGCAGACACCTGTAGAAAGGGGATGGGAAGAGAACTGTGGAGGTTTGGGAGGGGCTGGAGGCATGGATGCAGCAGCCTGCCCAAGAGAGGACTGTCGGGGGTGCCTGCCCAGACACCCAGTTTCAGTCTTCTCTTGCAGCAGAGGCAGGACCCCTGGGTTGAGTGTTGCAGACCTGCCAGAGGAATGAGCTTTTGGGGACTTGGCATCCGGGTGACTTAGGCAGCATTGAATATCCTACCCTTGCTGTGGAAGTCATTGCTCCCAGAAAAGTCAGGGGTGCCAACATCCTAAATCTATATAGGAAAACAAATAATGTCCTGGCTCCTGCGTTTCATACTTTACTGCTTTTCCCCTCTAAATTTTTTGCTGGCTTGTGAGTTTGGTGCTAAATTAATGAAAAATTAAACTATGTGTCACTTTGACATTCCTAGCATTATGGTGTAAGTCCAAATCACCAGCAGTAGTAAGTGGCATACTAATATTATTTTGTGGTTTTTTTAAAGTCTGTGTTAATTTTGGTATTGGTGCTCATTACTTAATAGCAAGACTAATTTTCCACGGGGATTTTTTGCTTGGCTTTGTTAATTTTCTCCTGGCTGTTTCAGGGCCGGGCTCTGCTCCACTGGGCATGTGACAGAGGACACAAGGAGCTGGTTTCAGTACTGCTACAGAACGCTGCCGACGTGAACATCCAGGTAAGAAGGAACACAGAGGTAAATTGGATTGATGTGTTACGCAGCCTCCTGACCAAATGGTTCCATGAAACTGAATTCTTCCACAACTCCACAGCAAGTTCTCTCGGGGTGTTTATCACAGAAAAGCTGCTCCATTCTGGTGAGACCCCACCTGCAGAGCTGCCTCCAGCTCTGGGGCCCCAGCACAGGAAGGACATGGACCTGTTGGAGCGAGTCCAGAGGAGGCCACAAAGTTGATTAGAGGGATGGAGCACCTCTCCTCTGAGGCTGAGGGAACTGGGATTGTTCAGCTTGGAAAAGAGAAGGCTTCAGGGTGACCTAATTGCAGCCTTCCAATACCTACAAGAAAGAATGAGAGAGACTGTTGACAACATCATGTAGTGACAGGACAAGGGGCAATGACTTTGACTGAAAGAGAGTAGGTTTAGATTAGATATTAGGAAAAAAACTTCTTCCCTGTGAGGGTGGTGAGGCCCTGGCACAGGCTGCCCAGTGAAGCTGTGGCTGTCCCATCCCTGGAAGTGTCCAAGGCCGGGTTGGATGGAGCTTGGAACAGCCTGGGATAGTGGAAGGTGTTGCTGCCCATAGCAGGGGTTTGGAAACTAGATGATCTCTAATGTCCTTTCCAACCCAAACCATTCTGGGATTGTCTTACAAGAACATCCAAAAAGGTAACCTGGGAAAAAAAACAGAATTTTGAGCCACTGAGGTTTGCAGCCCACATGTCTGAGCTTAGCTAACACCAGTTTTAGGCTATCTGAATAGACCAGGTTTTGACCCAAACTGGTTCAGCAACCACTTTGCAAATGGTTTCTTCCAGCCAGCCAGCCTGGGTCTGCCAGTGCTCCTGAGTCAACACTCCCAGTTCTGTCAGCTTGTTGTAATTAGGGGCTGTCCTGTGTATATGTGGTTGTATTCAGAAATAATTGTCCAACATATTTCTGTCAGATTGTGATTGACTGCTCTTTACCATCGTGGCACTTACTGGCTCTGCTCCCCTTCCCAGTTTGGACATAGGTGTATCTATGTCTGCTGATGAATCTTTGAGCTCTCACTGGTGAGATCTGAGCAGCCTTCAGTAAATGCTTCGGGAATTTGTAAGAGGTGGATCTGAAGCAGAGTTGCAGTCTGAAGGCTTGTCAGCAGAGCTGTAGTGCTCACAGGCTACAGACAGTTGTGTTGGTATTTACACACACATAAAATTGTTGTAAAAAAGTCTGTGTTGCCGTTTCCTGGGCAGAATTGCTGGGGGGATGGGTATGAGAAAGCACAGCTCTGCGGTGGCTGATGAGATGTGCATGTTCATTCTTAGGTCTCCAGGGTTTCAGTTGTAATGGATTTTAGAGGGGTTTTTCCTTACACAGAAGAGGGGTAGAGTGAAGCCAGTGCAAATGGGGGGCTTTGCACACCCCGTCCATCTCCTTTCAGTCACAGCTGGTGAGTGGCGTGTTGGACACAGGAACAGCTTTGCATTGAAATTGGGAAGGAGTGAAATGAGGCACCTGCCCACTACCTTCACCCTGGCAGCCCAGGAGATGGTTCTGGGTTCTCTTGGAGACATCTCGGAAAATCTCTTCTCTTTGACACTTGTCTCATTCCTTTGGAGGTAAAGTCTGACTCTTAGAAGAAAAAGCAGAAGGGAGAATCATTGTATTTTTTTTTTACCTGAGCATTAATTTTCTGTTAAATTCTTCTCTTTTCTTTTTGATGCATTGCACATTTTCTAACCAGATTATTTTTGGCCAGTAACAAAAGGTTAATAATAGCCATAAAAAGAAAAATCAATCTTTGATATGTTTTTCCCCACCAAGGTAATAAAGGAGAATTTTTTATAAAGGTCTCTGTTTGCACGTAGGTGTGTTCCCAGAGAAAGCAGACACATTTTTATTCTCAGCCATATATAAATTGCAGTAACATTTCAAGGCTTTGTGACTTAATGTTTATTTCTCTTTTTTTTTTTTTTTCTTATTTTCACCTTTGCCCTGGAAGATTTCACATGCAAAGCAAAAGCAGGAGAAATTTAAAGAGCAACCGGAAGAAAAAGGGAGAGGGAGAAACTGACTTCTAACAGGCCCTAACACCGCAGCACCTGCTATAAGACATTACCAAAGGCACTGTCAGTTAATGTGTGGGCTGTAAAGGACAGTGGGTTTGGTGTGAGGGAATACCTGGGGAATGGGTGATGCTTCTGTCTTGTTCGGTTTTGCAGCAGCACCTTCATGCAGGCAGCATAAAACATAAAGAATAAATTAGGGATTAGCAGGGTTATGAGCAGGTAGTGAAGGAGAGGAATGCTACAGACCAATTTTTTTTTTAATTGCCTGTGTTTTAGTACGCTTCTAAAAAGTTGGTCAAACAGCATGACAGATTTATGCTCTCCTCCATTACCTTTTAAATAAATGTTCTTCCATCTTGGCTCTCTTGCAGTGTACTAAAGGATTTAGCTGCCCTAAGCAGGCAGTGACAGTGATGCTCTGCTGGGTGACCTGAAGCAAGTCTTACCTGTTCACTGTGCCTGCAGATGTGCCTTAATCCCTTTTTGCTGCCTTATTTTAGTTACCATTGTACTATCTATTGTCAAAGTACTGCAGTCTCTGGATCAAGAGGATCTGCAAGAGTGAACTTATGCTCGTTGTTGATAAACAGGCAGCTTTAGGAGCAGGAAGAGTGGTCTCCTGGCTCTGCTCATTCCTGTAGCATGCTCAAAACCACTTTAATTCTGGGAATAACCCATGCCCATGGACTGCAGTGATCCTGTGCCTGTGCTTTGTGTTTTAACAGTGGTGCTGCAGTTTCCAAAGGGTGCTTCACTAATGTCACTGAAAAGCTGCAGCCGCTGAATGCTCTGGTTGTTCATAATTAGCTCTAATAGCACATTTGAAAAGAGGTGGTAAAGCAATTGCCATGGGCGAGGGGACACAGAAAGGCAACAGGCTGCTTTGCTTTGTTGAGAAGGGGCATTTGTGTAATTGAATTACCTAAATCTTTAGTGCCAGAGGCCATGTCAAAGTGGGTGGTGGGACGGTGTTTTGGAGCTCTGCTGGAAATACCCAGAGCGTGGGGCTCAGTCTGAGAGCAGCCTCCTTCACTGGAGCTGTTTGCCTGGAACAGCAAGGTAACACTTGGTAACAGAATGTTATGGTGAAAGACACTAAGCATAACACAGTGGTAACGTAACAGTTATGAAGGAGCGCAGCAACACCACTATAATATCCATTTCTAGCTTTAAAACATATGAAGACACAAGTTTTCCTTGCAGAGGATGAGCAACAAAGGAAAACTGCTTTCCTCCATGGGGAGAGCACCTCCTGGATGTTGAGGTGTTGAGGTGCTGCTCAAGCAGCTTTCAGAGGAGCTCCTTTAGTGTATTTGGGGGATGTAAACCACAGACTTCCCTCCTGGACTTCTGTGGCTGCATTTTGTTCTGTTTGTGGGTACTCCTTCCTCCAAAATAATAATCCAAGTGTTCATGGCATGCCCTTGGGAGTGTATGGGGAACTATCCTGGAGTGGTGCTAAGGAACTCAGCTTACTCTGATAAAGCTCTTCAAGCCTATCTGGCCATGTAAGCAAGTCTTAACATAAATACTGTGAGTTGTAAAGGGAATGGTATCACTTGACACACAGGATCATTAAGGGCTGTGTACATATCTGTGTGGTAGAGCAGCTGGGTTTAAACTGTATCTAAGTATTTTATGATTTTTAAACTGCATCATTGTGCAATTATCAATGTTGTGGTAATAATTTTCTGTGCTGAAATTTTTCTGTAATTATAACTAAAAGGATGAAAACAGCTGTAGCTGATCTTCAGTTTTTATTTGCTGACTTTTCACTTTCCTGGTAAAGTGCAGATCAGTGCACTAAGACACTAAACCGCTGGTCAGCAAGCTCTCAATGGTCACTCATGGACCCTTCAGGTGTTTGAGAAGGAAGCTTGGGACCAAAGCTGAAAATCATCAGGTTAAGAAATCTGTTGCTAGTACATGTGGGGTTTATTTTATTCATTCCTATATAGTAGTGATTTCAATGAAAAGCATCTGGTGTCTGTGCTGTCTGCAGAGAGCATTGGTTGGTTTTTGGTGCCGGTGTTGGATTTGTATCTTGTACCAATTCATGCAAGGCTGCTCAGTCGTATTTATGCACTGAGGTGATGCTTGTCAGCATATTTTGAGTTAGATTGGGTTTGTTTCCTTTTTTCTTTTTTTAAAGATATTTAGAGTAACAGGAGGAGCATGGTTGCCTCCCCAGGTTGTCTTTCTCCCAGTTTCTGACTTCCCTCCTCTATTTGCATCCTCACACTGGTGAGTCAGAGGGCTCCTGGAGACGTGGAAAATGGAGCAGCCATCCCCTTGTAATACCTTCACTGACTGGGGATAAAAAAAAGAAAAAACCTTTTCAAATGAAGACAATACAAACATAATAAATGGCAGGGAGGGTTCATCTCCCTCATGACTCAATCCTTCTCAAACAACATTATTATTGACTGGCCTATTGGTTGCCAAAAAGGAAAATCAATTGTACTAGAAGTAGTTGCTGGGCCACAGATCACGGTACTAACCCAGCAGAGACAGGTTGATTTTTATCAACTATCCAAAGACTAATTTCCACCATTAGCTAAAAATGAAGTAGAAATTATGGATATGTCGAAGATTGCTAAGATTGGTGGTCTGTTGGTTTTGTGTGTTTGTATGGGTTTTCTGTTTTCCTGCCTGACTCTTGAAAGGATTGTGTCTGTATAGGATAAAAAGCAGCAAGGAATAGTCAGGCCTGCTTGCATGCCTGGTTTTTTTTCTTTTCAGCCTTGTTCATTTGGATTTCACAGCAAGGGTCTTGTGTTGGAGGCATGCAGATATTTAAAAATTAAGCTGGTCTCAGCAAACATGCATCCCTTCCCTGCCTCCTGCACCGAACATCTGTCATGCCCTCATGATTCTGTGCCTGTAGGGAGATGGAGAAATTGATGTGGGCGTTTTGACTGTTGTGACCAAGGACCACAGGCCACAGGCTGCATCCACCTGTCTTTCCCCCTCCCCAGTGAGATGGGGGATGCAAACACACTTGTGGGTAGGGTGCCAGCTGCCAAAGTCCTCTGCTGTAAGGACCATTCTCTAAACGTGGCTGAGATTAAACAGGAGCACGACAGCCTCGTGTCCTTGCAGTTAATGTCCCTGGGATCAATTTCTCCCTAAATATACTAAAAGCCTGGCTCATAAAGCCACGAGGGGCCCTGTCCTGGACCTGATAGTGCAGCAGAGGCTTTGGCATAGCTACGCTCAGAGCAAGCAGAGGATGTCACAGGTACTGCTGAACTGACCATTGCTGTGGGAGGGAGCTACAGTGGCAAATGCATGGGGACACTAAACAGAGCTGGAAAGCAAAGCAATGAGAGCAGATTTATTAACCACAGTAGTGTCCTTCTTCCCTTAACCACCCCCATCCCGATCCCTGTATCAGAATTTCCACGGTCAGTTTTGTCAAGCAGGTCTCCGAAGACTCTGCAGCCTCGTGCCCCTTCAGTCTTGACACTGCTGCCAGTGGGTGTGAAAGCCATTAGCCAAGAGAAAGGAGAGATCTGCTTAGTGACAGAGGGTAGCATTCTACATTAAAGCATTGACATGGTGCCAGTCACACAGTTATTACCAGTGGCACAGCTCCATGTCTCTCCTGTGGGTCTCTCTGTGGAACGTAGATTGGCAGCAGGTTGAATGTTAAATGGTCACCACTCAGCAGATGCTGTTTTTACCTACTGGGAGAAAAGTCCCTTTCAGCAGAAACATTTGCAAAATATTTGCACTCTAAATATATGCTGGGAAAGGCAGAGATTGATCCCTGGTTTGCTCCTTTGCTTCTGAAGACAGCTCAGGCCTCATCAACGCTAACCGTGGGTTGTACAGATGATGAGATGTTTCCTTCTGCTTGTCCAGGCTGGGCCTGTTAGCATTGTTTCTTCCCATCTCCCAGCCTGACATGTCCAGCCTGTTTCTTCTGCTCCCTGTAGACAGATGGCTCATTGCTTCACGGCTGGTGCAGCAGAGCAGTTGGCACCCTTGCTCAGGCAGCCTGTGTGCAGCACTGCCTGCAAAGCAGCTCACCAGCCAGGAACTGCTGCAGGCTCCTGTGTCCTGCAAAACCAGTGTTTGAAAAGTGAAATCCAAGAGCTGGTCCTGAAAAATCTCACAGCGGTCTCTGCTGCTTTACCCTCGAAGCCTAAAGCTGCTTTCAGGGTAATCAAAGCACAGGGTGTAAAAAGCCAGGGCCAAGGACAGCACATTTTAGTGGCTGGTGGGCATCACCTCGTACTGAGGGCTGTGCTATGCAGAGGGAGGCACTTCCCATGGCCCGTGCTGGGGCAGGAATGCAGTCTGGCAGAAGGCACATAGTTTTAGCTCAGGGAGCCTTGTGCCTGACATCATGCCTGACAGCACAGCTCTTTCATGGTACACTCTGTCGGTGCTCACAGTAGACAGGAGCCAGCAGCAGCAGTGAGCTTTGAGGTCAGTGCAGGTGGCACCATGGAGGAGAAACAGGTATCTTACTCCCCACTGTCTTCATGTGTCCCTGCAGAGGCAGGAGAGAGCCTTACCTTGAATGCCTGCCTGCGAGGACATGGGACGGCCCCATGGCCCTTGGTCTCGGGGTCATCTCTGAAATAAGCATGTGTTAGAGCACCTGTAATTCCCGAGGTCATTGTTGGAAACGCTTCAGCCCCTCATTAAGGTGTTTGGTTAACTGCGCAAACAGGATACCACTGGCAGCCAAGCTGGTTCTTCAGGTGAACCATCACCCTAGGAATGGTCTCTAATCACCCTAGGAATGGTCTCTAATCACCTTAGGAATGGTGTCCAGCCTTGCTTCATTTCCCATGGCTTTGGTGTCACCCGTCCCTGCCAGAGGAACCACCAAGCCATCAGCTACTCTTTGCTCAGGAGAGATGGTTCCTAGAACACCTTGTACCATCAGCCTCTTGGAAAAGCTTTCCCTGTTTTGAAGAAGTCCTGCCACTCACCTTCTCCCTGAGGACTTCTCCATTTGAGAAAGCCTGGCTTTACTTTCCAAATGGAATTTTGTGTTCATCTGTTGTCGGCAGTTGTTTCTTCCAGTTTGCTCTAAAAACCAAAACCAAACAAACCCACACACAACAAAAAACAACAACAACAACAAAAACCCTCAGTTCTAGGTAAATCATTGGGGCATCTCAAATTTGCAGTCTTCAGTACAAAGTACTTTTGTTAAGTTTTGCTAAGTAAGATTGTTCTAATGCTTTAGATGTTGGGGCAGTAACCCTTTAAGCTTATTTTGGTTCGATTTTAAGTAAGATGTTTCCTGATTATAGCTCCATGGATTGTAAGTGGCAAAACAGCACTGAAAATGGCAAAGCTAATTTAGTAGGTTCCTGTTTCTCAACTTGTACATGTTACTTTTGCATCCATGAGAACGGTGTCAGTGCAGGAGACTTCCCAGCTCAGAGTCGTGTCTCTGATGGCAAGGAAGAGTGAATGCTTAGGGGACAGAGTAGGGTAAGCACACAGTGATAATTTCATATATTTTCCCAGAATCTGTGGCTTGGGGTCATCCTGAACCACTGTTACTGTCTTTGCACTCCTGGATTTTTCTTTGATAAATTTCTTTCATCCCTCTTTGGACTCCCAAACTTTATGTTAGTGAGAATCCTGTAGTTAAACTGTGCATTTGCTTTGCACTTGCCCTGATCATTTCATGTGAGAGCCCGTCGTTCCTGTGTAATGTGAAACAGTAATTGTTCCCCCAGTTACCTGCTCTGTCCTGCTTTTGATTTTATTGGCCTCCTTGCTTCCCCTTGATCACTTCTTTTTCAGACTGAGGAGTTTTATTTATTTAATCCCACCCCCTTTGGAAGCTGCTCAGTAACTTTGCCACTTGTCATTCTTTGGGTCATTTCTAGTTCTTCCTTACTCCTTTCAGATGAAGGGAGCAGCACTTCTCCCAGTGCCCAAGCTGTAAGTGCCATATGAGATATAATGCAGCAATATAGTGATGTTTTCTTATTTCCTTTTCTTCCCCCACCCAATGCCTCCTTGTTGTTTGTCTTTTATTAACTACCATTGAATACTGAGCTGGTGTTATAGAGCTGTCTGTGATAACTCATGATCTGTCTCCACAGAGGTAATAGCTAGTTCAGAGCCCATTGCTCTGGATTTAGACTGAAGATTGTTTTTCCACGTGTGCATCACTTGGTGTTTATTAGAGCTGAATTTCATCTGCAGGCTTTTCACCCCGTCACCTTGAGATGCTTTTGTAGCATTTTACAGGCAGCTTTTGGTTTAAAGGATGCTTCACTCCCAGCTTGCTTCCCCTGTTCACTTGTGTGGGCTGAACAGCGCAGGCCCTTGCACAGACCCCTCAGAGGCTCCAGCTCTCACCAACAATTGTGCAAGCTGGTTGTTTACTCCTGTTTGATCTCTGATTTTTTTATCAGTTCTCAAGCAAAGACCTTCCCTCTTGCTCTATGACAGCATCATTTAATAGTCTTTGGTGAGAGGGTGTGTCCAAAGGTGATAGGGTGTGTCTTTGGTTAGAGATTGTGTTTGGGAAACCCATGTGAACAGGGATCCCCACTGGTGTGGGATAGCAGAAGTCTTGGTGGTGCTGGCCTGCACAGGGGAGCGAAGGCTGGTGCCATCCTCCTTCTGCCTGCCACGGAAAAATAACTCAGTTGCTCCCTTTTGTAACAAAACAAGCAAATCCTATCTTGGAGTAATCTTCTAGATTATCTAACACACCAATGGACTGTCCCGCCTTGGACATTCCACGTTGGAATGAGTCTTCCCTGCTCTTTTAACAATGCCCAGCTTGGCTGGAATAAAAGTTTGTTATAAAAGGAAGGCCTGAACTTCCACGAGGGTGTGTTGAGGCTGTCTGTGGCGTTCGTTCTCGGGTTGGGAGGTGCCTGTCTGCAGGCTGGGTACCAGCACTGGAAGGATTGGTGAACTTCCATCACCTAAATCCATTTCTGCTGTTCCAGCCAATTAAACATTAAAATGAGCATGACAGATAAGTGTTTGTTCATGGGTCAGTAGCTCCGGAGCGTGGCTGCAGCGTGGCTGACCGAGACAATCCATTTCAGTGTGGGCCTGGGCCGCCAGGCATCCTCGGGAGTGTAATTGCTTTTACAGGGAAAGGGAAGTAATAAGGATAATGCAGCTATCAGGCCCCGACTCACTAGTTTGGAAACTTCCCTTTGCCAATCAAATTCCTTTGGTATTCAACCAGTTCTAGGCTTGTTCCAAAGGCATTATTGTACTGTCAGAAAATGTCCTGATGGATATGTGCATTCTCTGCAGTGTTGGATGTTACCTTCTGGAGATGCTTGGTTTAAATAGAGCCAATAAACTCTCTGTATAGCCAGCCCTCAGTGCACACTTCATGGCAACAGACAGGCCTGTCTTGTCCCTCTCCCTCCCTTCCCCCTCCCCTATTATATATATATATTTTTTTTTTTTCAGCACTATTAGATTATTAAATGCTTAATGACTATTCCATTCCTGCTAACTATACTTTTGATGAGCTGCAGTAATAAAACTTTGTAACAGCGAAGCGTGTGTCTGGTTCCTTTATAGGAAGGGCACATTTGGGGAGCTGAAGTAATGGGGGATAAAACTCAATTAATGAATAGAAATAAAAAGAAGTAAATGAGGTAATCAAACTCAGAGAAATTAGTATTGGCAGGTCTTGAATGATGCTCTTGGATGAACAATCTTTCAAAATCCTTCCTTGTATGCCGCTGCTGTCTCTTTATTTATTATTAAAATAACATGATCCATGAGGCGCTCGGGGTGACTCCCAGCCTAGCTAATTCTAATTAATCCAGTCAGGGAGAGCAGCAGGGTAAGTGGAGCAGTCTATCGGATTGAAATTCATAACTTAATTGAGGTCAAAGTCCCGGGTTGGGAGAACAAAAGTCTTTCGCTGGGACCAGGCAGATCAATAGCAATAAATATCTGGCTTGGATGCAAGTAGCTTATAGTGACGGATTATCTGACACTGGCCAGAGGTCTTGGTCTTGTTCAGGGCAAAGTCCTGTGGCATGTACAGTGGAGGCTGACTTTTGCCAGGGTTCCCTCCAAAACCCCAAACAACTCTTAAAGGACTGATGGGACCCTCAGGAGAAGGATGTCCACGTAGAAGTCCCCATGAGTCATGCTGAAATTTGGGTTCTCAAGGTACAGGTGTCTCATCGGTGACACAAGGGCAAGTGTCATATTAGCACTGATGGAGGCTGGAAGAAGTTGCTCAGGCTTACAGGAACTTGGAGCTAAATCACAGCTTGTCCAGAAAAAGACCTTTAGGATCAGGGGAAGCTGAGCCATGGATTGATGGGCTTTATGCCAAGTCTGTATTTATAGCATGTTTACATAGGAGGAGAGAGGAAGGTTGGAAGAGGGAAGTGTAAATAATCATTAAGGTGGGTTTGTTGTGTGAGAGAAACCAGCAGAGGCAGATGTGGTGTTGCCTGTTCCTCAGAACAGCATCCAGTGTCTGCTGTGACCTCCAAAATGTTCTGTTCCAGGGGTTTGCATGTGCTGAGGATGGCTGGTTTCCCAAGCCCTTGCCCAAGCACGGCACGGGTCTGGGTGTTGCCTGAACTCCTAAAGCAGAGAGGAAGCCTGAGGTCCTGGCCTGGGGTCTGTGGCCTTGCACTGTGCACACAGCCTTGCCTGGCAGTGGGCACTGAAATACTCGTCAATACCAGCAGCTGAAGAAGCTTCTCTGAACTTTGAAAGAAGCTGGAGTTCAGAATTGAAATGCAATCTTCACCTAGGCTGTTATTAATGCGGTGTTTATGCAGATTGGACTGCTCTGCTCGTATCCTCTTTGCAGAGGACAAATAGTGCTGTGGTCAGCACTCGGTACATCCCAGATGGAAGTTGTTCTGCCAATGCACTTCAACACAGCTTGGGAGAGAGATGGAAACCGCGGCTTGGACGCAGCCAGGGACTTGGTTTGACACACCTGCTCCTCCCGTTAACACTGCCTGAGTCTAAAGCATCTGTTCGTGTCCACCGTGCCAGAAATGTTCCAAAGATCTCTTTGGCTCCACAGGTCAGGTTTCGAGGTGTAGGGCAAAAGCCTTGGCTGGTCAGGTGTCAGGTTTTAATGTGATGAGCAACTGTTGGTGTTTCTGGGTGTATAAATGGTACCTCTGTACCCTCACACCCTTTGGAAACTGTCTCTGGAAAACACCTCTTGTTTTCCGCTGCAGGACATTTGCTTTGTGTGGACAGAATGCAGTGAACAAGGCAGTTGTTCAGTACATATATATATATATAAAATTTATTTATTTATTTATATATAAAAATATATATGTGTGTACGTGTATATATATATATGATATATATATATGCACATACACTTGCTTTTCCTATATACTACTGTTATTATCTACTACTTGCTATTCTACTATGTACTACTTTCCTCATCCATGTCCCATCCATGGCACGACCTCCTCCTTCTAAGCTGGTGCTTTGCAGATTCCTGTTGGATTCTTTGTGTGCTTTATTCCTGCCCAGCCTGTACAGGAGCAGAAAGTTCCTGAGGCTGTTAAACACTGCAAACAAAACTGCATTGGCAGCTGTCATCAAGGGGAGAAGGGCTTGAGTGATTTATTTTGCTGTAATTAAAAACTAACAGAGAAATCCAAGTACTGAACAATTCATGACTTAACAGTAAGATCCCGTGAGCAACACGTCCTGAATATACAGAACTTTGATATTGCACTTTAGCTTGAGTTACAGCTCTGCTAAGGTTTAGGAGAAAAATTAATTAAAACGTGAACATTACCCTTTTTTCCTCTTCATAGAGCCACACCTGTGATGCAGGTGGGAGAATTTTCTTTTTTTTTCATCTGAGAGAAATAACAGGATCTGTCCATTCAGAGCTGGGTTTCCACAAGTATATACGTTATTAAAAAACATAGCAGTAGATGCCCAGATCTGTAGAATATCCATGGATTCAGTGAAGAAATTCTCTTTATGGCTCTTTTCAGAGTCAAGTTCAGGTTTCTAATTCTCCAGTTTTGCTACAGAATCCCAGCGTGACCTTGAACAAGTCACTTGATTTCTTTCTGCCGTGGTTTCCCATTTGGGAAATGGTGGGGCAAATAATCGTTTTTTATCTCATGGATATAACAAGATTATAAAAATATGGTACTTTTAAGAACCTTAGAAAACTGATGAAATGAAATTAAACAGATCCTGCAGTCCGGATAAAATGAGATGAAACAAGCATGAAACTATTAGTGAAAGAAATGTTTCTTTATCTTCTGCAAATAAAAATGCAAAGTGATTAAGTGGGTCTTTTCTAGCTATTAGCAACAGCAGCTCTAGCCAGCTGACTCCTGCCACCCTTGTAAATTAATTTGTGGGGTACAGTCCTGGATTTAGTACGCTCACAATAAATACCCTTAAAGATGTTGTCACCTTCTGTGGTGCACGATGTTACTGCCACCATAGTACTGCAATTAACTTGCCCCGCAGATAAAAAGTGGCTGCTTTAAATGAGATGCTCTAACACAATGGTTTGCAAATTTCTTTTAATTGATTTTTTTTCCCCCTCCCTGTGATAATTCCTGCCTTTCTGTATATCCAGCAGTATTTTTGTGAGGCAGGGGAAAGGCAAGGGAATAAAGTTAAAGGTTATTCCTGTCCAGGGCTGGTTTGGAGGTCTGGTGGAGCAAACCCCACATGCCCCTGCTGCTGAGCACGGTTAGTGATGAGCTTTGTGTGTGTGTGGGGTGCTGGAAGAGGAGCAAAGCCCCAGCGCAGTCTGTGGGCATTTTCCTTCCCTGGCTTGGTGATTGGATGAGAAAGTCTCTCTTGCAGCACAGCTCTCAAATCCAGGTAGGGGTTAATGAACAAAACGGGAAGGAAGGAGTTTGGACTGGTTGACTTTATCTAACACAGAAGGAAGACAGGCGAAGTATTTCAGACAGCAATAGGCTGGAACCTGCTACAGAGAAACTTTGACATGTGCTGGGACTCAGCCAGAGGCCAGGTTACCTGTGTTCAGGAAATCCCAATTTACTCTTTTTTTTCCTTTTCTTTTTGTTTTTTTTTTAACTCCAGTTTTAATCACGTTTGGACTGTGCAGATGAAATCTGAGTGAGAAGCCAGGTCTGCCAAAGCTGCCTGGTTCCCTTCTGTGACATCCTATTCCTGCTGCTGTTGTGGGGATATTTTCAAGCGGTGCTCACAGATTACATGGTAATTTGGCTTCTGAAGTGGTATGAAATTGAGCATTACACTTTGAATTCCAGTGGTCAGACTCAGAAGAGATTTGTAAAGCTACGGCTCAGCAATTGCAAATGATCCATTTTTCACAGCTTAGTGACCAAGGGCTTGTTTTTGGAGTGATGGGAAGTGATCACATGCACCCTTACCTCCAGTGCTAATTGCAGAGTAAAAGAGGTTAATTTAAACCGTGGAGGCAGTTTTGATCTGGATCTTTACAACAGCAGGAGAACTCAGAGCTGTGGTGACTTTAAATCATTCATTTTACTTCTCAGATTGAAAAGCTAAGTGTGGATGTGGTCAGTTTGCTCTCATCAGCTGGAAAGAAACAACTTGCTAAGCCCAGTCAGTTGGGATAAACCACAATGTAAAGGTTATAAATGTATATTGAGTCAAAATAGAAGATTATATAAACCAGTCATTTAGCCATGGTTTAAATCATCTTTTTTTGCCTCTCAGTTCAGGTGTTCCTCTTGTGCCCATTTAAATTATAAGTCAAGGCATTAAGCAAGAGCAAAGACCATCCCTATCCCAAGGAGATCATTTTGGCATCAGATGCAGTGCCACAGGTAGTGCAAATGGAAAGGCTGCGTGAATGGAAGTCAGAGAACAAAACAGAGATCAGCAGAAAAATGGTGTTCTTGGCTCAGGGCTTCCCCAGGCGATGCCAGGCAGCGGTGACACGGAGGGTCATGGCAGGAGGAGTCTTACTGAGGATTTAAAGGATGGTGAGGTGTCATTACTGAGGACTTCTGGCAAGGGATAAACACGTGAATTCCTCGCTTAAGTCAATGGGACTTCTACTGGCATGTGTCCTAGGGCTGAATGCGTCCCTTGCTGGGATCAGTTAAAAAACCCTTGCAAGTGCTGCATTTTACCAAGTCCGTTGGGAGGAAGGATCAGTGATGGAGAAAAAATGGGGGACTTTTCGTAGAGAAAAAGAGAAAATTGCTTCATTTGCATTGGAATGTATCACAGCTGTACCCCATGCAGCAAATGTTTCCTTCTGGGATAGGGTGGCTTAAAAACACGGTCACCCAGCTGCAAAATTGGTTCTGATTCAAGCAGACAATGGCACTCATTTCTGGATGGATGATGCTTTCAATCTTGTGCCCAGCTACTGAAAACACCTGGTGGAGTTCTGGTCTCCAGGACATCATCTTCCGGTTAAACATAGGAGTTTGCTGTTTCTAAACAAAGAATTTCTGAGCAGTATTCCCAAATTGGGGAATTGTCCATCTGGAGTTGCCAACCACAACCCATCTTGTCTGACGTGGCTGCTTGTTGGCTTCAGTGGTAGCATCTCCTGCATCATCAGATAGCACAGAAACTTCTTTTCCATCACCATTTGGTCCTTGAGACACTTGGTTTGTAGCTGGTGCTGCACTCCAGTGCATCAGCTGGATGTCCTGGGAATCTGCAGTGGTAGCAAGTCCCAGATGGTCCAAGAGATCAGAAATAGAATATTGGGTGTGCCTGGTGTGCTTTTAGCAACGCTCCTCATTTCCCAAACCCGGGCAGATCCGTGGTTCCTTTGTGGTGTTGGCTTTCAGAGCGTCAGGCAGGAAAGACTGCTGTGGCCCTGGAGAAGTAACCAGGCACAAAAAAAGGAGGGTTTCACCATGCTTCCTTGGCTTAATAAATTCTCTTGAGAATGGGAGTTCTAGTTACTGTTGCTGCCACAAATTTACATCCTACTCTAACCCTAATCTAAGCTGATGTTTAAGTTGTGGTGTCCTGGCCAGGTGTGGTTTTTCCCATTCCAGCAAGAGCCTTTTTTGCTTCTTCTCTTTTCAAAACACTCAGCCAGTTTTCACCTCCATTTCTCTGCCACGTACCTCGTAGCTGCTGGGCAGCTGACCTACAG
>QWTY01001943.1:187-14168 GCA_008033365.1 Pseudorectes ferrugineus | reverse complement strand
TTTATCCTTAAATAGGCTCTCAGTCCATTTCCTTCAAAACGTAGAGATTTAGAGCTTATGAATTTATAGTTTCTATGACATCCTTTCCACTTTCAGAAAGAAGTCCCTGATTAATAATTTTTCACCTTCTATGAATACTTGCTGTTTCTCTGGATGCAGAACATACTGTATTCTTGCCACTGCTGCCCGTGCTTAATGCTATGCCAAACGACCATATTATCAAATTTTTCAGTAAATTTTCCTCCCCATAATTTAAATGTTTTTTAGGGCAAGACTTATTTTCTCCTGTGCATTGTGGTTAGGGATTTCCTTATCTTTGCAAGGTGAAAATTGGGTTATGGGTTAAAATTTGATCATACACTAACAAATTTATTTTTAATTTTATTTTCTGCTGTAATGAATGTTTCTGTCATTTTTAAAACCCTAAACCCCTTACTTTATTCAAATATATTTTGTTTTGTTGTGAACCCCTTTCTACTTAATTTCCACTTTATTAATTTATCATAATTTTCCACATCCCGTTTTAATTCTAATGTTATCACTAGTGAAAAAAGGCAGTAAATGGATACTGGAGTTTGGATCAAGTATGGTGCAGTTCACAGAACAGCATGTAAACAATCTTTTTTAAATGGCTATTTTTTAACTAATCTTACTTATTTTAAACTTTTGGGTCAACTCAGGAAAAAGACTTCCCTGACCCCCAAATTGTTGTCTAAACATTAAGTCTGGTTTGTAGATTTGTTACATGTTTTGTACTGGATACTTTGACTCTCTACCAAGGTTTCTTATCACTTTACCTAATAGGAAGGTTAGAGGAATTTTCTAAAGTGCTGAAATGTAGTGTTAATTACACTGAAATAAAGTGCTGTTATTATGTTCAGGCTCCAAAACTAAAGATTGCATTATCAATAATTTAATATGTCATTCAAATTTATTAGAGCTACAGTAGAGGTGTATTAATTTGAAATGTTTCTTTGAAAGTAAGACAAAAGCCCAACATTCTTGACATTTTTTTTGCAGAGCCTTTTTCTTGCCCAGGATACATAATTTGAACTCTGTCATCTGCTGACCTTTAATCCTCCATTCTTTTTCTTAAGAAGTCTTTTTTTTTTTTATTCATCGCTCTGATCTCAGAATAAAAGGCCTCAAAAGCTTATTTTAGTTTTTGGCTTAGAAAACACATTAGCTTCTATTTTAGAGGGGAAAAAAAATGCATAAAAATTACTTTTAATGATTGTGTCACTTTAGAAAATCAGGACTTGAACTTCATTTTGATAATTTTCCTCTGTAATGACAGTTTCAAAACAAGCCTTTTCAATGTAGTTTAAATCTGGGATACGTGTTAATTATGATTGTTGTGCTAGTGGCCAGAAATGTTTGAACAACTTTGAGGACGAAACCTCCCTTAGGCTTAAGGACTTAGAACTCAAAACTATAGTGCATAGAGTTAAAACAAACTATATAATTCAATTATGCTATTAAGTATATTTTCAGACTGTTGTGCTAGAGAAGCAAGTATGTGGCAGACTTCTAAAAGAGGTTCATATTGGACAATGGAATATCAAAACATCTGATGTCTCAAATGAGGTGAAGAAAAAAAAATCAAACCAGATTAAAATACTGAAATTTTTTGCAACAATTATCAAGTTTTACTACAGCACACTTGCTGGTTGATGCAGTTCATAAGCACACAGGAAATTCAAGGAGTGGACTAATTTTGGGTGTGCCTAGCACAGAACTGTAGCTTTCTCTTTGCTGCAGCTGCTTCTGAAAGGGGAAATAGGTGTTTCTACATGTGGAGTCATCATGAGGAGGCTTGTGAGACAAGAATATTGTTCACTTCTAAGCAAAAATAAAAGACACAACATCTGATTGTCAGCAAGTCATTATTTTCTAACAATCCCTGTGCTAAAGCTTGTTGATGTTATTATTTTTGTTTTAAGGCACATTGAGGTAGTGCCAGTCACGCTAAGTTTGGGAGATGAAACAAATGTCAGGTGAAAGAATGAGCTATGATGTGGGCTAGGAAAACTCAAGTAATAAATCTTCCTAGATGCTGTTCAAAGAGACATGTGTGTTTAAAGAATAAGCTGTGAAAAGCTTGAAACAAATGCCAGCACTGTGATCATTCCATGCATTGTCTCTTAACCATTGTTATATGTGTGCCACGCACTTTTTACCTCGCACAGTGTATAATTATAAAGCTGGGTCCCTTGCCACAAAGCAGTCTTACTGTGACTTTAGAAATATCCATTTTCAATTTAATTTCATTTACTGGTATCCACTTTCTCCCAGCTATCTGGTCTGGAGATGAATTGCCCATTGGCCCCATTGTCAAAATGACAGCATGAAAAGGGAAGCATGTGGTTGTAATAATAATGTGGTACATGTGTAGAAGGTCAGAGAAGCAACAGATTAACATTCCAGCAGATGATTTCCCTGGGGACAGCTCTTGAAAGTATCAAAGGCCAAAGGTCATGACACTGATAATGTCTCTAATGTTGTTGGCAAAATAGTTGCTTGAATTTCTCCTTTTTAGGGGTAATGCTTTTTCTTTTTTTTTCAATTAGGTAGTGAGACCTGCTGTGAACCCTGAAAAATTAGTTCCATAAATATTAGTCTAATTATATAGGTAGTAATGGTGTTTAAATCAACCAATTGTCCAGTCTCCATTAAGTCATGTATTAAAATGAAGATGTTTAATGTTTAATTGAAGAAGCTTTCTTTGCGACCTAGAATTTTGTCATGGAAAAGTTCGGAAAATGTTTCATTGTTGCGGGCAATGCACAATGGATGCTATGCTTCATTTCCACCACAGGAAGTACAAAAGATGGGAGGCCAGTGTGTATGAACAAAGAGCTCTTAAGCCAAACTCAAAGACAAAAAGGAAGCTTAAAAGTGGTTGAGGAAGTATAAATAACGTGGGAGGAATAGTAAAACATTGCCTGTGCATCCTGGGATGGAGCTAGGAAAGTTAAAGCTCAGAAGGAAGTGAACCTGGCCAAGGTCATCAAAGACAAAAAGAAGTGCTTTTTAAGTACCTAGGTAAAGGGAAAACTAGGGGATATGTGGGCCCACTGCTCAATGAGACAGTGTGCTTCGTTCTACAGGACTTGGGAAAGGCTGAGGTACTGACACCTTCTCTGCCTCAGCCTTTATAGAAAGACAGCCTTTAGGAAGGCCAGGCTTCCTGCAGGAAGGAAGAAATACTCTTGGTGGAAGAGGATCAGGTCAGAGATTATGAGCAAACCAGGCATGCGTAAATCCATGGGCTCTGTTGGGATGCACTCATGGGATCTGACAGGTATCATTGATGAGACACACTGAATAATCTTTGATAGATCCCAGCAACTGGGAGAAGTATGCAAAGACTGGAGGAAAGAAAATGTCATAATGTCATCTCTATCTTCAAGAAGGTAAACATGACCCAGAGGACTACAGTGAGTTCAGCCTTGCCTTGGTCTCTGGGAAGGTGGTGGAGCAGCTAATCCTGGAAACCATTTCTAGGCACAAAAGTACAAGAAAATCATCAGGAGTAGTCAGCATGGCTTCAGCAAAGGCAAAGACCACAGAGCTGACAAGGGGCTGAAGTATCACTCACACTTAAGTCTGAAAGTGTTGGAGCTGAATAAAAGAAGACATGTGGGCATCCCATCAATATGTGCAAGGATATGAAAGAAGGGTGCAAAGAGGACAGAGCCAGGCTCTTTGCAGTGTTGCTCAGTGAATAGAACAGGGCAATGGGTGAAAACTAATACATGGGATACCTCCTCTAAACCTCACAAAACCTTTTTTATCTGTGAGGGCAACTGAATATTGGCACCAGCTGTCCAGGGAGGTTATGAAATCTTCGTCTTTTGAGATAATCAAAAGCCATTGGGACATGGTTCTGTGCAACCAGCTCTATGTTGAGCAGGGGATTTGGACCAGATGACTTTCAGAGGACTATGTCAACTTCAACCATTTTGTGATTCTGAGACTGTGATTCTAGGATTCTGTGAAATTACAGTATATGACCAAAATTGCTTTTTAAAACTCCAGTGTTAAAAGTCATAGAAAAAAATCACCAACAAACCAGCTTTCTTGGCTTCAAATCAAGTGGGCCTTCTTGGTGAGTAAACAGACTTTTGCTCTATCTGACAGCCTTGCCAAACCCAAGCAGAGGTCTGCAATTCCATATGAATGCCTTAGTAGTCAAAGAGGTGTTTGAAAATTGTTGAGACTAAAAACTGTGAATGGACTCTTTTAATTAGCTTAAGGTACCAAGATGAAAGAGAGCCCTTTTCATGCTCATGGCTGTTTTCACCATGTGTGGTATTTCCTTCCTCCACTGACGAGACATAGGCGTGCCTAACCAACATTTCATTATACCGAAACAGAAAAACTGATTCTCGATTCATTTCAATGTATGACATATGGGCTGGAGTGAGCAGCACTCACGTGCTCAAATAGCCTAAAGCAAGTAGTTTAATAGATTCCATGACTACTTGATGAGCCTGAACAGAAAAGAGGGACCAGAGGGACTCTGGCAAGAAGTAGCAGGAAGAAAATTAAGCAGGGTCAGACAATGAACCAAAGGTTTTCTCCTGTTTCTTAAAATATTGGTATGTCTGCTCTGCTGAATGTATTCTTTCTTTTTAAAGCTTCTGGAAATACTCTTACAAAAATTCAAAACACAGCCACAAATCATTTATAGGAGACAAAAAACAATAAGTAGTGTCAGCACAGAGGGATATATTTTACTTGGTCGTGCCAGAAGGAATTATAGTGGGCTGTGATGAGTGGAATATAAAGTAGCATAAGTTACCTGTTGACAACAGGGTTTGAAATTATAAAATGTAAAACCAATATATTTCCCTCACAGTATCAAACAGCTGGGATTTTTTATACTTAGTAGCGGAATAGCATGTCATTTTTCAGAGCCCCATAACTCTGTAAGCATGTTTAAGTACATGCTGTTATTTATTTGGTTTGGTTTTTTGTTTCAAGTATTACATAGATTGTAATGCACTGAGATGCAAATATAATAAAAGTGATCAGCATTTTGTGGAAAGCTGTTATCATAGATGATTTTCTGGTCTTAACTTCGGTTTTGCTCATTTAGGAGATTGTATTTAATATACTGAAATAGCTAGGAATATTACTATCCTCTTATGAATCATCACTGAGCTAAAAAATCCTGCAGGAATCTTATTTTTTCATGCTATTTAAAAATCTAATTATAAAAATAAGCCTTTATGAGGAACTGACAGCAGCAGAGTTCAAATAAGACCTTTTTGAATGACAGATGGTAATAAGCAAGTCAGGCAGTTAGATGATGGTTTATGTGCTAGACATTATAGGTGTTGTAACTATTGACTCATGTTAATGTGGTTACTCTGGCAAATAAAATGCAGGAAACAAAGCTACCTTGAATGACTTATCCCAGCAGCTGATTAGTAGAATATCTGTCAGTCAACAGCAAGGTCTGGTCAGTTGCCAGATCTTAAACCCTTACCACCTTGTCTTTTCCCTCTCGGTCCCTTTTTTACATGCTTTGCCATTCCTATTGCTGTTCTCTAAATATGCCTCTTTAATATCACTTTGATGTTTCTGGTAAGGAATCTGATTCTGAGAAGTAGAGCTAATAGGGTCAAGAGGAAGCAGAGGTGGTAGGAAGGGTGTTTATCTCCTCTTGCAAGAGGTGAATGAGTCTTTTGTCTAAAAGGCACTCTAAAGGCCTTGTAGGGAATGGTGGCAATATGAAATGAGGTGCAGTGAATGGGAAAGGCAGCAGGGATAGTTGCTAGCTTTGCCATCCATATGAACTGAACCCATCACCCATAATTGCAACACTGGGGGGCAACTAATAAGCTATAATGTGGAAACCTGTGATTCAAGTGCAGGGAAATGTGTGGGAATGGCAAATAGACTTGAGAAAATCCAGCCTTGGTTTGTTAAATGTTTGTTTTACCAAATATTTCAGAACAAGCATATTTTTCCAACTTTTGTAGTAATTGCACTGGGATGTGCAGCTAAGATGCAGCCGTTCCTATGGTTCCCCACACTATTTCTTTCTGCTGTGTTGTTTTGTGCTGAATAAAGCTGGCACAGCTTTTGGGTCACTGCCAGTTGTGGGAAGTATGCCTGTGCTGGAGAAATGGGCTGTTAGTAAGTGAACCAGCAGGATTACAGCATTTCCTCGGTAATTATGATGCGGTGATTATGATACTTTCTGGCTACATCTCTCCTAGTTACTCTACATTATTCTCGAAACAGACCATAGGAATGTCAATTTTAGTCTTTCCAGGACAGGAAGTGAGTGCCGACTGTCTGTCAATGTTGGGCTTTTAAATTGTCTGCCTGTGTAGAGTCAGGGAGTTTTAGGGTGGACGATGGTACAGTGAAGGTGGATGGCAATTGCAAGGCATATGTTTTAGATAGCCCAGTCAAAGAGCACTGAGCCGATTCAACACTTGTGCTGCCTCAGGGGAGCCTGACCTGTTAATGGAAGATGTGTGTTCATTAACAGAACAAGTTCAAGGAGGTCATAATACAGGAGGTACTGCCTGGGTCCTGTGGCATAGCCCATGACATCATTTAACTTGTCCAGGTACGAGTTTATGATTTCGTTTTTCAGTCCTTTGAATTCCTTCAAAACCAAAACCACAGAATTTATTTCCTCTGTATTACCATAATGATACATCACTTTTTTCCCACTACTGATTGCTCTTCCTGCATATGACTTACCGCTTAATTTTTAAAATTATTTTTGTTCTAAAGATGAAGAAATTGGGTCAGCTGGAGTCTTACAAAACTCAGTGTGAATATGCCCAATATTTTTTTGGGTTACTGATATTAAGCTGGTGGCGTTATTATTTGTTGTTATCCTTAACAACAAACCAGTGACACTAGTGGTGCTTAGAATTGCTGCTACTGCTTTTTTCTTGGTAAATCTTTTTTCATGTTTCAGTGCCCAGGCCATTTCTGTGACTGAAGTATGTTCAGACCAGGGACAAAGTAATAGCAAGGTCACCTGGCTGCTAGGTGAGGACTATCATAACTGAGCTAGTGGTTACTTGGAATAAATGAGGTCTTTGCAGACATGAAGTGTGATTTCCTATTTTCCCTTAAAAAAATACAATTCCTTAATAACTTGAAAATATTTTATATATATATATATTCCTGAAAAATACTGGTATCATCCTGACATGAAACAAGTTAGTGTCCCACAGGATGGAAAAAACTCCTTATGAATAATGGTGAAACAGACTTATTTCTATGTTATTTTCCCTTGTTTGTCTACTATGTACAGCTAGATTTGGGAAGAATAAATCACCTAAGTAATGCCCACACTGAACTCAGCACTTCCCCTCCCCTTGAGAAAGCTATAGCCAACAAGAAAGGAGGAAAATGCACTGACAGATATCAAACTTAGTGAAGTACTGAGCAAATAAAATCAGGTCAAAGGTACAAGGACACATGGTCTTCTGCATCTTTTGAGAAGGGGGACAGGTGGAGGAAGGTGGGCAGAAAATGAAGGCAATTGCTCATAATTAGAGGTTGTATCCAATTCTGTTCAGTGTTGTAGAGCTGTTAATTTCCTCTACCCAGACTCCATTGCAGCATGCACAGCCCACTCACACATACAGCAGTGAAGGTGTGTATCTGCCATACTGGTGCCCTTATCTTCCTGTTCTTCCTCTTCTTTCTGTACTAATCTTGCTGGTGGTGTGCATGCATTGGGATATCCTTGTGTTAAAGTTCTGGGTTTTGCCCAGGTTTTTTGCTTGTTTATCCATGCTTAGTCTCATTGATGGAGCATGTGTTCTTCTTAAATCAACCTCTCAAAGATAAGTTGTCTTATGCCACCTTGTAGTCACTGAAGGCTACAAAGACGTATTTCAAAAACCAGATTCATCTTCATTGAACACATCAGATCTGCTGTTAGTCTTATCTGGGCTTTGTGCATAAGACTTAGTTACCTCCAGGACAGACTACTTGGATGTTCATTTTTCCTGAACTCATTTACCAATGCCAAGGTTACTCGTCCTTGATTTCTTATCAACTGTAGTCCTGTTCATACCCTACTGATAGCCCAAACACCTCCTTTCCTGGTATTCTTTACAACTGAGTTCAGCTAGGACTGATTTTTTTTTTGTCTTCTTGCAATATTGCCAGTGCCCATGTGCCAGCTGGCAATAAGCATTTCGGAGCTGACACAGGCTAAGGACTGATGCAGACTGAGGCTAATTGCTCTTAATGTGGAAATGCCACTTTCTGGGACCTCTGACTTTACTGGGTCCTATGGAAAGAGGAGGCACCATTTTTACTGGTGAGAGCCTGCAACAAGCAGACTTGACAGACCATCTTTATGGTGGCTGGAGGATCATAGTGGAAGGTCTGTTTGTACCATGTGAGATATTATGCCAACAACAGTTGCCTTTATTGGCTGGGTGCCGGGGAAGACTGGCAGTGTTGAGGACTTTTTGCTGAAAGCAGGTCTGAACTATAAGGCTATCTTTTATTGCTGAGATTTTCAAAGGGTTTGGAGTCTGGCCAAAGAAATATATTTATTAAATCAACCCATGAATTATGTAATATTTTAGTAATATGTTACTTTTCCCTGGCAAACCTGGAACATATAGGACTCACATCTTTCCTGAACACAGTATCACTTTAAAAAGGGGTCTTTTCTTGGCTGTCAGTTGCATTGTGTACTAGATGTTGGCAGTAATAGAGTGCAGAGAAATCAGAAGAGAGCTAGTCCAAGGAAGAGATAAGACCCAAGGATCTATGCTTTTATTTTCCACATGACCCTGGTGACTAAAGCTAGGATTGATGGTTGAAATTTGTGGTTGTAATTTGGTTCTTGGAAATCAATTCATTACCTCTGTTTGAGGTAATGAAACAAATGCAAGAGAAGTGTTCTGTTTGGATTTACTTGGTTCAATTCAGTTTCAGAAGACAAGTTTTTTATTGTCTTCCATTTAGGTGCCATGTCCCTGTAATGCAAAATTGACTTAGACTTGTTCAGAATGAGGAAAAGGAGGCAAAAGTTACTGGAAGTTTACATGCAACTTGCAAGCAAAATGAAAGGGGAACAGGATTTAACTACCAAGTTCTAAATGGCCATGAACAGAATAAAATTGCATTGAAATGAAGCAGCTTCCCTTGAGTCAAAATATACGGAGCTAGCCTGAAAACAAATTCTGTGCTTCAAGCTGTGGCACCTTTTTCTATTCCTTCTGCCTTAGGAAATTGGTAAGGATAAGCACTGCTTTCCAAATAGCAGTTTGTTAGCTGTCAGCAGCACCTGGATGTGACAAAACCAAAATCCAGTTTTTACAGATTTTCAATTGTGACCAGTTGTTGAGTTGAAAAGAGAGGAAGCATCAGATGTTGCTTATCAAACAAAGACACAGTTTTCATGCTCATCACCTCAAAGAAAACTTAGGTTTTCTTTCAAAAAAAGATCTTTGTTCCTTTGAAGTAATAGTAGGAGATGTGAAATGAATTTTAATCAGGACCTGTCAATACCTATCAGTGCACAACATTTCATATCACTGATAGTAAGAGTCTGAAGAGAATGGCAAACTGGAGAAAGTAAAATCTGGAGGCAAAGCACAGAGTTTCCAGTATCCAGGTCAGATAGGGGCACCAAACGTCTTTTGAGTATCAGAATGCTTTCCATCAATGAAAAAACACACAAGATAACTCCTTTTATACGTATCCTTAATATAATCCCATTTCTTGAAGGGATTTTTAAAAATTTGTCATTAAAATCAAAATAGAATGAATGTGTTTACAAAAGAAATACACATTTTACAAAACAAATAGAACCACAGTCTGTAGTATAGCTTCAAATACTCAGTGTTTCCTGATAAAACTACTTGATAATTAAAAATATTATGTGGACATTAAACTTAGAAATTCAGAAACCAGTTGCATAATCAATAACTGTCAGAGTAGAAACAGTTAAAATCAAGATAATAGGAAAGATGAATTCAAGTAATAGGTGGTGATTCTGTCATTCTTGTTTTGCTCATGTTCTGGGTAATGTTTTTCCTGAGAGTTCATCTTCTGACACATGAAGTTGCAATGAATCTGGAGAGAGGACATGATTATTTTTAATGGCAAATAGATGAAATAACAATGACTTCAAGTTTCTGTCATTGCTCTTCTTAATGTGGCATAAAACTGGGACATGAATTTCATCTACAGATATCAATACTCTAAATATGCTTATAACATTATTTTAGTGAAAATAACCAGTCGATGGTATTAAATGCTGTGAAAAGAGAGGATCACACGCAAAGCAAAACAGGTATGATGTGCCAGAGCTTTTACAATTTCATCTCCAGTCCTCTGGAGTCAAAGTCTCTTACTTCATCTTTTCTGAAGGCCAAGCTTTCTGTTTATTTAACTTCAGCCTTCGGGACATAAACTAACGTAAGACGGTGCTTTTCACCGTCATTTCTCTGAAGCACCTCTCCTGTCAACCAGGTTAGCTGTAACTTAAGTCTCACAAAGCAAAGAAACTTTGTTTGCAAATTTTTCCGGGAGTCACAAGGATGTATATACCTGTTGGGCCGTCACTGGTAAAAACAGCCTTGTTGCCAGGTTTCGTAGTGCTGATCATCATAAGGGTGAAAATAATAATGCAAAAAAGAGAAGCAGAATTGGATGGATGGGTGGAAGGAAAACACTTTAAATAATATCTAATGGGAAAAAACACAAGGTGTTATGTGCCAAAGAGACAGATTTTACTCTTTTTAGATGCCCATGCCCACTCTCACTGTAACACAGAGCAAACGAGTGTTGTTGACAGGGAAACTGACGCTTACAGACAGCTATTCCTGCAAATGTAGGGCCGTGGGGAGTCTGGACCCACACATCACAGCACCGAGGCAGACTACAGCACAACTAGAGTTGGAGTGAAATGGCAAACCTCATCCCTTTCACTCACCAGACATTTGTTTTGACATCACTCTCAGATTATGAGTGGGATTGGTAAGCTTTCTTTCCTGCTTTTTTGCATTTTCTCACTCTTCACTGTGTCATCTCCCTTGTCACTCTCCCTATTGAAAAAAAAAAGGTAGAAGTTAGACCACTGGCAATCACTCTTGTTAATATGCTGCAGGGACAGAGATGTGTCTAGATCAAGATTTTCAAGCTTGCAGCTAACCACATGGAGAGCTAAAATGAGCGTACACAGCACCTGCAGTCATGCACTAAGAGAGACTAATAGAGAAACACTCAGAGCTCAAAACAAAATCCACTTTCAGTGCAAAACAATTTACCTCAGGCTTGTGTTCCTATCTTGGGTTAAAAAAAGAAAGGGTGAGAAAAAAAAGGCATTGTGCCAGGACCTTCACACAGCACATCAGGGTTTTCCATGTCCCATAAGGATCTGTTTGTTGTTGTTTTTTCTTTTTCTGAAGGAACAGAGAGATATTTTGCAGGTTTCTTATCATGTAGTATTGCATCCAAAATGGGTGTTTAGAATGAAACAACTAGACATTGTATCTTTATGATATACTTCAAAGACACTGATAGTAAAAGCAAGAGGAATATTTATTCTTCAAATAAGACTTTAATTGTCATGAAAAATGCCGATCTCACACCTGCCTACAAATGCCTTCTCAAATACCGTCATAAGCATCATATTCCCCAGAAATTTCTGTTTTAATTGTTTCTGAACACAACAAATCTAATGTGCAGGCACGGCTAGAATAGTGTATTGATCTTGAAAGTAATCTGAAAAATAATCTGCGTTATTGTAGAGAGTTTATAAGCACTGAGGCTGTCTGCTGAATGAGCCAAGGAAGAGGCATGCTGTTTGCAAAAAACACTAAGGAGCTGGACAGATTTACTCCTAGCTGAGGGTTGCACATCATACCAGCTATAAAAATCTTGTGAAATTTATCATGCTTGTGTTCAAATGAAGTGTGCAACTTTAAGTTCCTAAATTACTCTTCTCATAGTGCCAAGACTATCCTGCTTCCCCAGTAACAAACCAGAAAAACTGCTACAACAAAACCTAGCAGAAGAACTCCCTCCTTACTCATGCATTTAGCTGTCCACATAACCATTTGTGCATTTGTGCATTGACCACTTATTTATATCTTCAGATCTGAGGAGTGGAGACTAAGAGGATTTGAGGCAGTGTCAGACAATGATATCAGGAGTGAATTTCAGAGATTCCTGCCTCTTGAAGTACTACAAAAGCCACTCCACAATTTGTAACTGTTGTTGAGCTTTCTCTCCACCCTGTAATCATAAAAGCCTCCCTTGCAAAGCATGTCCAGTTACTGGTACAGGTGCAGAGGAGAGCATAGCTGAGAGACTGTGATGTGATCTTTGATTTCACAGTACTGATTCCTGACTATGACCATACGTCCTGGATTTATTATGATGTCGTGATAAGGTAATACAGCACATTAAATAACAGCACAACCTCTTGATATATTTTATCTCTGAAGATTTTTTGACACTTTATTTTGTGGACAAAGATGATCTCAGATCAAATGAAGGTATGAGGGTTAAAGAGAAATATTTTTGTTGTATTTGAGTATAACTGCCAAACTGAATGACAGAATTTGGGTCTAAAATATGAAAAAAAAGTTTTACATCTTTGGGTCTCTTCCAATTTCTTTCCCCAAATTCATTTTTTCAACTATGTTGCAGTCTGTCTTCTTTTTCTGAAGGATGACAGGGGAACAAAATTTGTTTCGCTTCAGTGATGTTTCTCAATAGTTTTCCATTAGGAAGCCCGGTGTGTGTAGAGGCTGACTGAGGCCATCAGGATCAATACAGAGGCAGTTTGAGTCTCCTGTGGTTTTGTGTTTCTGGGACATGAACATGTCTCATGGTAGAGCATTTTGCAGTGGCGTGTTGCCATTGCTTCCCAGGAGCAGGGCTTTTGTACTGTACTGTCCTCCAAAGACAGGTGAGATGAGGCCATTTCCCCATTGAAACTATGGAAAAGGACAGGAAAATATTTTTGTTTACCAGGGAAAGAGGATGATATTTATCCTTCTCATTCAACTAGGAAACTCACAAAAAGCCTGTGTTTCTGCTGATGGTGTCCATGCTGCAATAACATGGGAAAAACCTGCCAAAAATATGAATTTTGTTTTATAGACAATTTTGTTTTTAAGACTTTTATACAACATTAACAATTTCATAAGTACTCCAGTAAAAATCTTTATCTTCCTCTTATTCCTAGGCCATTGTTTCTCCATTTGAACATCTCAGCATTTTTCAGCACATGAAGAAATTTTTGATGCTTTCTTTAGTATTGCATCCACCCAACTGTAAACTAAGAATGCAGCCTCTTCACACATCCCCAGTCCACAGACTTTTCAGTGTCTGAACAGCTTTTTCACATGTCTTTACACACTCCCCTTCTGAGCTGCCCTCTCACTGTGAGCCACAAATCTGCACAGCATCCCTGACTACTTATTAACCTCTGAGAATGTGTTCTCTAACATAAAGATCAACTGAAGGCAATGGCTTCTCTGGAGAGCTTAATAAAAATGTGTAAGGTAGAAAGACACAGCACTGTGAAGCTGAAGAAAAATATTAGCTTTCATATTTTATGTGCATGTAGCATGATTTCACTTGCTGCCTGCATGCTTTCCTCTCTATTTTCACAGTGTCCTCAGTGGAATATGGAATAAGTGCCATAGGAATAAGGCACATAGTTGTACACATGTGTGCATGTAGAGCTCAGGTTCTTATTTCAAATAGTAAAAAGTCCCACTTATTTGTAATTTGTGCATAAAGGGGATTTATTTTTATTAAGAGAACAAGCATATTCTTTTAAAAAAATTACTTACTCCCACTCCCAAAATGTGCTTGTTTTCTGAGGTATTTTTGTTTACCACAGTTCTTCAGTAGTGTGATGATTTTCAATTTGTTTTTCAATTTGATGGATAATTTGTTTTGTAATAAAAATAACATAAGTGAAACAAAACAAAACAAAAAGCCAGAAAAA